>JAIPRN010000849.1:0-63090 GCA_025469175.1 Geopemphigus sp. TES_GeoC_2020 | reverse complement strand
CTCGGCGCGCGCGCGCGCGCTTGGACGGACGGCACAAACCGTCTCATCGTTTAGAAAAAAAAAATACGTGTCATATACACTAAAGGTAAAAGAATCCAGTCGAGAATGGGCGACGGAGAATCTACAGTGCGCGCGCGCGTACATCTCTCTGCCCCGACGGTAGTTGGGTACCGCGAACGTTTCCTCTCACCCGCGGCATCCTCGACGACCGAAGAGTATACATTATACATAATATAGTGTCCGCGATGGGTTACACGACGACGACGACGACGACGACGACGATTACGACGGGTTTGGAAAAAAAAATAAGCCCAGCCACCGCCTTGGCTATTCAATAATGAACGCGCGTACACACACGCACACATCGGAGAAGACTATGGACACACGTATATTTATACGTATTTACATATGAAAAAAGAAACCGACAGCGTGTGTGTGTATATACGAGCTCAATGAACCTAATGCACGCCGGACACCCTCGACAATAACATTACGTATGTGTGTGTATAATAATAACCCGAACAACGACCGGTGTCGTTCGTATGTCACAATAAGAGGGCGAAGATCGGGCTCGAGTCGTACGCCTATAGGTTTCGGACGATCCGTGTTCCGTTTAACAAATACGACACTCGTCCCTCCACGCCGTCGTCCGTCCCGGTTACTTGGGCGTCGACTGTTTGGCGAAACGGGAGCGGGTCGTTATCGCGCCGAATTCGCGATTGTGTTCGATACGCCCGCCAGCCGTCGTCCATTCGCGGCGTTGTCTGTTCGAAACACGCGGACGGAAACGTACGCGCCCGTGCGTCCGTTATTTCGCCGTTTCGACGCAATAAAAACCTAACGACATCGCGTTTGTGCCGCGTGATTCCACCTAACCCGCGCGTACCGTTCGTCGACCGTGCTTTTCGACGACGCTTATCGCGACTCGTTTTAATTTCGAAATTTATCTTTTTCGCGCACGCGCCGGCCAACCACCGCACGACCACTCCGATCGAACCGCACACGACCATATATATATATATATATACACACAACACACACGTACCACAAACAAGGGCGTTTAACACACACTCTCGTTCGATACACGGTGGTCGTGCCGAGGGGACGTGTGTACAACGCACACGTTTCGGACCGTGTACTCTCGACTCGCAGCAACCGCCGCCGCCGCCGTGTCGTATTTAACGATAGGTGTAAATTTTCAACGGCGTTACAAGGCACGGACAGACGGGACCTCCCATGTACACATACGCATTACCTATACGCGTATATATAGTACGTACAGTATAATGGTGACGTTGTTTCGAATTATTTATACAATTCGAATAATTAATTACGCGCGCTCCGGCCGGACGCGTCGTATTTCATAGGCGATGTGTGTGTGTGTGTGTGTGTGTGTACACGCGCGAGCGCGATACCGCCGTGTTTATTTAGTCGCCGCGAAATTTGGAATACGACAAATAGTCGTCGACGATTTTAGACGCCTGGTGGTGGGAGATGGGGTGATAGGAGGGGGCGGGCGAGTGGCGGAGAGCTGCACGGTGTGGCTTACAGGCGACGATGACCTCAGGTGGCTACCGGTGTTCTATTTTACACGCGGATATAGCGAATTCGCGACACGTATAACGCGAGTAATACGTATACTACTACTACTACTGCGTGTATGCGCGGTGCGCGCGCTATTGTTCGTACGTGTATATATATATATATACGACGCAACAGGTAGTGTATCTCCACGAATTCCACATTCCCCGCGTCCGTGCCCCGGTGACGTTCGAGCGCGCGTTACACCGGTAGTGAGAGTGTGGTATCACATAGTGCGTGCGTGTGTATTCGATTTTCGTCTTTATCCCGAAGTCGGCGGGTAGGATGGAGGGGATGGGGGGGATTTTCCTGGGTGGACCGAGTTATGGTCGAGACATGACTGTAACAATGGGACGCGAACGTTTGGCAACGGCCGTGCGCGTACACCCAGAGCGAACACAATGATTCCGTAAAATCAGCTGCCGTCGACGGACCCGCGTGATCGTGTGAGTGTGTGAAGAAAAAATACACGCGCACACGGCCGTGGAAGCCCGCCGCCGCGCGTACGACTCCGCGTAATAATAAAATCGTTTGTGATTCCCGGGTCCTCTCCGCACGCACGCGCGCCTATGTATATTATGTGTGTATATTTATACCCCCGTCGCGGCTGCGGCGGAGATTCGGCGTTTTTATTCGTATTTTTTTTTTTTCGGGTAACTCTATAAACGCGCTTACTTCGACCGTCACACACACACACACACAGGACCAGCGCGGTCCATCGCGTCGACCACTGCTGCACCACTACACACGCGCGCGCGCCCGTACATATTTTATTATAATATACGCCGGTCACAAAACTGGTTTCCAATAAACGGCTACGTTTTCACGCTACAGACCACGCCGGCAATAAACTTTTCACCTTTATATAATATACCCACCCTGCTCCTCTCCCGTACACTGTACACAATACACACTCCTACAGCATCGAGAGCGCGCGCGCCCCTCTGACACACACACACACACAAACGCACCGACGACGGATATAAATTTTGTAACTTTACACACACACACACAAACGCTAGATTTATGCCGTTCTACGATATTTCGTCGTGTCCTATTTACGTACGTTATACGAAAATCGTGCGCCGAAAGACGAGACACATTTAAACGTTACACGTCCGATCGTGTCGTAAGGTAAATCGATATAAACGATATATTACCGTACGTAATACGACAACCCGCGACGTGGGTGAGATCGAAATAACGAAACGCTACAGAACCGCGCTCGGCGGGACACGTTCGTCGTAAACGTTGGCCGCGTTAGGTTAGGTTTAAACGACGGTTTATGGTCGGACTACGACGATACCCGCGTGTTTTCCCGTAGGTACACGCGCGCGGACGACCCGAATAATATTCGAAAAACGACCGGGCGGTCGCGGAATTGTCGGCTCGATGATTGTCGAACGTCGCGCGATCGCGGTGGCTTTACGCGTTTCCCGAAAAGCGAAAGTAACGCGGCCGTCGATTACGCGGTCGCGTACCCGTATTTCTTATGCGTAAGATAAGAGCTTTGCACCGCGGATGGGACCGGGCGCATTGTTTAACGACGATTTGTCTTCGCGATAATTATCGCCCGGTCGCCACCGCAAATTTAACGTTGGCCGAGGCACCGAACGACGGCCGTTAAAACTCCGTCCCATCGTGGCGCGCCGGGTGGTAATCGAATAAACGTCCCCGGCGACCACGTAAACAATCATTTTCCGGAACACGCCGGATGTGTGTTCAACCGTCGAATCGTCGCGCGTTTCCCGGGAACCAGTTTTCCTCGACATTCGCGTCGTTCGCGAACGTACCATCGTTAAAAACGCTCCCTAATTGTTTTTCGCGCCCTTACACACAAAAACCCGAACCCGCTGACCACGTTCGTTTCGCGCACGCCCCTCCCTGCTAGTGCGTACTAAAAATCCGAGTTACGTTTAAACGATTTCAGGGGGACGTAGAGTCGCGTTCGTGGGACCGGCGCCACGATTCGAGTTCGAGACAAATTGTGAGCCCCCCCCATTGGTCCGTCCACCAAATCCCGCGAACAATTTGCATTCTCGTCGCGTTTCGTCGTTATTTCACCTGTTACACCCTGTCAACTTCGTGCCGTCTTTAAATATTCGAAAACGCTCCGCTACTATCTAAACACGACGATACGGTATTTTCACCGGTTTTATTTGTACATTTACCGTCCAGTTCGTCGTCCTATTATTATTTTCGATACATTATCGTTTCGAAATTCGGAATTAAAAATAAAATAACAATTTAATTACCGCGTGAACGTTTCTTCCGTGACGTTCGCCGTGTTCCCTTAATACTTTTGTACAGCTCCGTCAGTATTTGCCGAAAAAACGCGGTTTTCGTGTCGCTGTTTTTAACGTTATTCGTTACCGCTTAGGAATTCGACGTTCCGACGTTCCTTGGACATGTGCCCCCGACCCCACCGGCTTGTCCCGTTTCGTCCTCGAGCTCCCGTTGACCTGTCGAACTACTTATTGTAACGGCGAAAAATTACCGGACGTACCTTTCGTCGAACGTCGTGGCGGATACCGAACGCCTGGCAGGTTGGATTGGTTCCGCCGCTGGACGGCGCATCCCGAGTTCCGACAATCGCTTCAGTGCCCGGTCCGCAATCGGACGATGGTAAATGTCGCGAGTTCTACTTACCTTTGTCGCGCGGCGGTGTCGCTGGAAGTACGGAAACGCGAACACGTCCGAAAAGTCCACCGATGCCTACGGGCCGTGATTGATAAACGCACGTTTCGATCTCGCGTACGTTTCGGTCCTCTCGTCGACTGCCCGGAACGTTTGTAATCGATTTTTTTGTCTCGTACACACCGGCCGTCGTGATTGATACCGTTGTCGACGATTGTACGTATGCTTACCTGTTCGCGAAACGGCGCAACGCGATTTCCGAAATGCGAACGCGGTGCCGGCAACCCGACGCGTAGTAGGCGTGCGTGAACGTCCGGGAAGAATAGACGCGGCGCTCGTTACCGTATTTTGTTTACGTGCCGTCCACGATGGTGCAAATACATAATACGATTCGTCACGTGCGTGCGTGTGTATACGTTGTCGGCCGCGCGATTGTGACGCCGAACGGTTCGTAAACGACGAAAGACAATACGATTGGCCGCGTCGGATGACGACGATTTTTGTGTTTTGTTCGATTTTCACTAGCACGCGCGCGTGCGCGCGTACGACGCCGAAAACGGCGACTCGCACGTTAAACGACAAATCGGTACTCGGCGTCGCGCGGACTCTTTTGTTTCATAACGTACGCGCGCCACTGGACTTGGGCGATCGGCGAAGGGTGGCGCTAAAAGCTTGTCGACAAACCCATTCGTCGTCCCTCGAAACAGCGGTTCGGACGGCGTACACGCCCGGCGGCCGGGATCGTTTCGTGGGATAAAACGTTTCCGCCGAATGTCGGACGATTCGACCGGCAGTTTTACGCGCCCAAAAAACCGTCGACGCGAAGCGAGGGTGTACGAGGGTGTTCCGATCGTAAACGTGGCCGGCCGGTCCGCTATAGCGCCCCCGTCTCCGGAGTCACGAATATCGTTCGTTTGTGTGTGTGTGTGGGGGTGACCGAAGCGACGTCGTCCGTACTTAGTCTCTCGCCAACGAAAACGCAAACCAAAAAAAAAAACAAAAAGGGGCGACGCGATTTTACCGTCGACGTACCGGTACGCGTCTCGTCGTCGTTTGTACACCAATTATCGCCCGGCTCTGTCGGCGCTGTAGCCCGCGTACTTAGACGTACCCACACGGCGTCGTACCCGTTACACACGAATATGTGTGTGTGCGCGCGCGCGTATAGTTCGTACACAATATAGTACGCCGCACGCACGCGCGTATTTACAAAATAAATATACGGACGCGCGCCCGGTGCCGTTTCGGCGCGCACTTGTTAATTATGATATTAAACAATGGACGTTCGCCATTGTTTAACCTGTTTCCACCGTCCTCTACGCCGCGCGTCGTCGGCGAAAATATAATAACGCGCGCGCTGTGCCCGTATAATATGTAACCTACGCGTGTAAATGCGCGAACTTGGGCGCGCGCGCGCACGCGCGCTCGGTTTAGACGTAACCCGCGACCGTTATAGTTTACGCGGACAGGTAGATATAAGCAGGCGAATACGTACGCGCGCGACTAGCGTTATTATCGGGACGGACGAAGACAAAAAAAAAAATAACACGGCTCCCGATAACAATTCTCGGGGTTGTGGTATACGGACGCGCTCGCGTCCTCCTCCCTCCCCACAGTGTAGTATCGTTCGTTTCCGTTTCGCTTTCCATTTTCCTCGATCTCCCGACTAATTAGGTCGATACGGTATTAATAATAATAATAATAATAATAATATTTAGACGTACGCGCGATTCTCCGTTGATTTATTCCGACGACCTTCACACACTCGGTGTACTCGACCGAATATATAAACGACGATTTTTCGGAATACATTAAAAACCGACCAGTTAACGACGATATATTCGGGTATATTAGCGGCTACACACGCACGTAACCAACGACGATATTTTCGTCTTTTTCGGTTTTTTTTTTGCACCTCCGCCATATATTATTATTATTATTATTATTATTTTTACCCCGCGTCGGTTTTTTCCGCCGTAGTTTCCGCGCGCGTTCTCCACCCGCCGTGCCCCGGTTACCAGGTATATACACGCCACACGGCACCGGGGGTGTCCGTTTATCGGACGGCACGCAAACTCTGGTCGCGAATTCCCATTACTGTAAATTCGTTTAAACCGGAACGTCGCACGACGGGACCGAAAACGCGATTCCGTGTTCCGAAACGATAGCCGGGTAGAGAGTGAACGCGCGCGCGGGTAAGAGTGAACGAGAGAGAGAGAGAGAGAGACCGCGTCGTATTGTGTAAACGGGATATTGTACTTACGGCGTACGTTTATATACCGGGCACCGTGGTCGGCGACGCGGTATTGTAAGTATAGCGCGCGCGGGTTTTATTCGGAATAACAACCGCCACCGACCGCGACGACGGCAATATCGAGGGGAAAAAAAACGAAAATCCTATAAAATAAGAAATCCCACCCTCCGGGTGTCCCGTGTTCATCGTCGCGCGGGTGGACGCGCACATGTCTCGAAATTATTATTATCTTAAACGTCCTCGGGGGGCAGGTGTACCGTAACGCGCCCGTATCTTGTATACGCTGTATACGCGTCTGTATATATATATATATATATTAATCGGAGATAGTCATCTCGACCGGAGACCGTGCGGCGGCTAGCGCGCGCTATAACCGTTTCGGGTATACACGCAGGGTGGCGAAAAAAACCTGTCGTCTCTTCGCTTTTTCGAACGGCGTTTCTTTTTATCTCCGCTCCTGCGCGCCAGAATTAATTATTTATTCGTTCGGCGATAATAACGTTATTTGATCGTCGTTATTACCGCGGCGAAAAACACGCTCGCGAAACCCGCGGTCGCGGCGATACGCGTAATAGCTATTAATCCGTACGAAATACGTCGCTTCGTTTTTTACGTTTCTTCCCGCTAAACAATACGCGCGGAACAATCGTTTAGGTTGAACAACGCCCCGTGGCCACACGAGTAATCGTCGTTTTGCCGAAACGACGGTGGTACGCGTACCGTAATGGCGCAGCTGCCCGCTGATGTTGCGCTCTATACACACACACACACACACACACACACACACACACACACATATACACACGAATATACACCGCGTTCGGTCGGACCGCAACAATACGGCCGACCGCTGACTGACGTCTCATTTACCGGCCACACGCGGTACACCCGACGGGAATCGGCGAAAAGAGGCGGTGTCGGTCGTTCCGGCGTGCGCCGCCGGACAATCGAAATACGAGCGCCGCGCTACGACACCGGCGCAACGACGTACAGCGAAAAATTAGAGCGTAAATAATTCGCGACGCGCGCGTCCCGAGAACGTACCGAAATCGTACGAATTGTCCGATGTTCGCGCGATTCGTTTCGGACGCGGCGCGCCCGACAGTCGACCCTATTGCGTTTTTCGTACTCGATACGCGTTCGCCGTTTCGAACGACACGTCCCATATACGTAATAGCGGAAACACACCACGGCGGCCGACCGTGCACGATCCGTAACCGCTCTTTAAGCGGTAGCGCTACTACCGAGGGGTCGATCGTTTAACGAAAAACTGTGTCCGACGGCGAATACGGTTCGTTCCGATCGCGAAATGTCGAACGTTCGCCGGTCGCCCGAGTGTGTTTTCGAAAAGGTCGCCGACCGCCAAACGGACCCACCGCGACGGACATCGTGCCACGGTACGCCGTCGCGGAAGTACGCGTTTTCCGACGTTCGCGAAATAATCGAAACGGTTGTCAAACGGCGACGATAAAGTGTAATCGAATACACGTCCAAACGTATAATACGGCGAAACAACGGGCGACGGCGATTACAATTAATAGTCGCCGTACCGAACAACGGTTTAGTCCGATACAGTTCACGACGAACGCGCGCGCGGAGAAGACGCGTGAAATTTCGTGCGTATATTATGCGCCGTCCTCCGACGTAATCTCTATTCTGTCGGCGACGACCGTGGTCGATTTACCTACCGCCGTATTATAGTCGAGATCCTTTTTACGCGCGTTGAAACGGACTACATTATACGCTAGTCCCAGAAAAGAACGTTTTCGAGAATGATCGACCGTATTTTGTGACCTGTCAAGTATATACAACCTACAATTTCTACCGTGCGCGGTACACATACACACGTGTATACGACCCTTGGTCACGATAAAGGTATATAACCTCGCCCGAAGGACCACGGTCGTGTCGTGCCCGTATAATACATATATACGCGTACGTAGTATGTAATCCGACACATTTTCGAAAGAAAAATAACCACTTTATACAATAAAAGCGTCGCGGTACCCGTTTTAACGGGTCGGGGTGGTAAACGAGTAAAAAAAAAAACCCTGTCGATTCCGAGCCGTCTACGGGCGAACACGCCCGCGCACGATAAATCAATCGATATTTTAATCTGTGTACGGAGTGGCACAAAGGCTAACGGCGACGCGGTTAATGGGTCGCGGGGACTCGTGTATCGGTCGCGGTCGGCTTCGGAAGGGTTCCGGACGAATAACGGATTCGATTATTGTCTGCGACCGTGTCGCTGGCCCGGACATCGTTCGACCGAAGTGCACCTCCTCCGGAACGCCCCACCGCCGGCGATCCGCGAGCAAAAAACCGCGCTCCGGAAACCGGGGAAACGGAAATAGCGACCGCCGCTACGGCAGCGTCTCCGAAGAGACGTTTCCTCGACAAATGTACCGCGTCCGCGTCGGTCTGACCAACGACGGTCGCGGCGCGCGAAACGCAAAAAACCAGATCGGAGTGTACGCGACGACCACGAGAACAACGTACTCGGCGAAACACTAGCGCGCCGGCGGTTTGCGTTTTTTTTTTTTTAAAGATTTTCGGGGTAACGAACCGGCCGACCGTGTACGCGAAGTGACACGCGCCGAAGGGATACACGTGTGGTCGGTATTCGCGGGAGTATGGAACGCGCGGCGAACGTACCACGCGTAACCGACACGGAGATGGAACGGAAGTCGGCGGATAATCGACGTGGACCGCGAAACGGTAGGAAAAGTGTCCCGCCACCGGTCGGCGGCGTTTAATCGTAAAAAAACGATCCGGCCGGCGAACGCTTAACGTGCCATTTTTCGCCGCGCCGTTGCGCGAAAGCACAAAGACGGTCTGTAGCGCGCGTAACTTTCCGTTATAACTTTACCCGGGTAACGCAAACAAATTAAATTTGACAACGACACTTTTTAAGTACGATCGTTTCTTTTCCAAATTGGTCGCCCGGCGTTGTTCAACGCGCGCGCACACACACACACACAATATTGTATACCAATAAACCACGAATTATACACGATTTATGCGTGTGTAGATCGTCCGTGGCGAATCGCACTGTTCACTGTCGTGAATACGGCCGATTGGATATTTTCTACGAGGAAATCGCGCGCGATTAGCGCGACGCCAAAGGAACAAACGCGACGAGCGCGTATAAAATAATACGGAACGCGTTATTCAAAATTCTTTTGGACTTTTTCTGTTTTCAAATTGTTTTTATTTCAAATCATTTTTATATCCCATTTTGTTTTTATACAACACATATAAATTTAATAATAATAATAATAATAATAATAATAATAAAAAAAAACATCAACAGACAATGTTTTTTTTTCTTTCGCTTAATTCCTGGATTGTTTTTTTTATTTATTTATTTATTTTTATTTTTTTATATTAAAAACATAATATTATATACGAACAAACAAAAATTACACGTTCCAAAAGTGTATATTTTATTATTTTCTCTATATATCGTGAATTATAATATATATACGTATATATATATATTTTTTTTTTTATCTAACTACACAGTTTTTATTTACACGTCTATTTTGATATTTACAAAAAAAGATCTTGTACCTTATAATATACGTTTTCATATCAATATTTTTTTTCTTTATCGGCTAAATGTATACATGTATAGGCGAATATATATATATATATAGATATATATATATATTTGTATTATTTTCCCGTCGTTTCCGTTTTTTGAAATAAATAATACACGTAATTTATTTACGGCTAATTCAGGACGGTTTTGTACCGAGGTAATTTTCGTTGGTATTTCGACTACGACGACAATGTCGAAAACGATGGTCGGCAATAAAAAAAAAAAACGTAGAGTTCGCGACCGTTAAAACTAAACATAAATCGTTAAAAATAATGGAAGCAAAAAAAAATAATCGATTAATCGTTAAAAATCGAGAAAAACAAAACACCTAGTGACCTATTAGTGTGTATATATATATAAATATATATATATACTTAGTGTAAATTCGTTACAAAATACGAAGGCGGGGAAGTGCGTCTCGGCGAAAAACGAAAAACTAAACACTTTCGATGTGCCGAAATTTGTTTTGCTATAAACATACGTAACGGGCATACGTTTATATATGTACGTACATGTAATACGACGATATATTTATAATATAGGCGCGCGGGTATATGAAAATACGCGTTATACACGCGCTAAGGTGAATTCACGTGCGAGGTACGTACGCGCGTGTATTACTTTCGAAATTTATTATTGTTTACGTACGGGCGGTTAGGGCGCGGGCCCGGCGGACGGGTTGATTTATTCGGTTACGCTATTAACGCGGCCCGATCGTACATTCGGCGGAGGGTGATCGTAAAAATATGAAGAGGCCGACGAAAAAAGAAGGATAAAAGCGTCGCGTACTTACGCGCGGGCGCGCGTACACGACGCCGGTCCGGGTTTACGTTTTTCGTTCGGGGTAATCGTATTGTTGTTACCTGTTGTGTGTATGTTCGTCCGTCGGGCATAAATCACGGGGCGGTCGGCCCCGTACGGTGAAAAAGCGAAGAAAACGAAAAACCTAACGAAATGGGTTTTTTTTCGAAACGGACCATCGACGACCGGTTTTCGGTGTAGAAAAATACCGCGGCGGCGGGAGTTTCGTTGCGTGTTCGCGGTCGTCGGTCACCACCGGACGGGCGTCGTGGACTCACGATTGACATAAGAGGTCGTCGTCGGGAGACGGAAGGGCCGAATGTTTCGCGGAAAACCAAGGGACGAAAAGCGAAAACGGCGGGGAGCCCAACCGCGGCACACGCGTACTTAGTATATAAATATATATGTATAAATACATACGTATACCCGTCGTACTTAGGCGAAATGAAAGACACGTCGCGTTACGTTTTTCGTATTCGACGCGACCGCGTCGTTCGAAACGACGAAATAATAATAATGATAATAATAATAATAATAATAATAATAATAATAATAATAATAATATTAATTAGAATAATAATAATAATAAAAATGTATTCGTGAACGATACCTGTATGTAAAATATAGCTGCGCGAAGTTATCCAAGTGGGGAGAGGGGAAGAAAACGAACCGATAAAAAACAAATGTACACGTTTATCACAGTCGGCGCGTGCGATTCAAGAGATCTTCGCGTCGTCCTCGTCGTCGTTGCCGTAGTCGCCGCTTCCTGTTGTTCCGTCGTTGGCGTGATGTTCATCCGTGTGCCCGGACGGCCGCGCCGTTTTCGCCGCTCCGCTTGTTCCTCGTCCCGTAGTTTATAACTTTCCGGTTCCTTTCGGACATTTCCGTCGCTCCGCTCGTTCCTCGTCCCGTACATTATGACTTTCATTTCCGTCATTGCCGCCGAACTTTCCGCGGCTCGTCCGCGTTCTTCTAATTTTTTGCGCGGACAACAAACGTTTATTACGTGAACACCGTGCCGTTTCGCCGGATTCCTCGACATTTTCGGGGGACAAAAATAATACGTTTCTAACGCGTTCACGATCCGCGTTTTTATTTTTAATCGTTTGTATATATATTTTATGTATAAGTGTGTGCGCGTGTTTATATATAGTCGAATTGGTTTTACATACGCGTACGCGAACATACACACACGTGCATATATATATATTCCGATATAAGTTTGTGTATCGAAATACGCGCGCGCACACACACACACGCGCGCGCGTGTATATATATAAATGTATGTAGGATAGGTACGGGTATATATTTGAAGTCGCCCACAGCGAGACGTTGTTCGAAACAGTAAACAACAGTACTACTACGTGCATTCCTGGTGCTGATGCTGTTGCTGCATCTTGGCCAGGTGCCGGGAGTACTCAACGTCCCACTGGGCGAAACGTTAATGGGCCGCGAGCGACTGATGGTTGCCGATCGGCGACAGCATCGGCGGGCTGTGCGAATGCGAGTGCGGGCCCATCGGCGAACCGTGCATCACGTGGTCCTGATGGTGGTAAGCTTGATGGAGGCCCGCGTGGCCCATCGGGCCGCCGCCACCGCCACCGCCGCCGCCGCCGCCGACGCCACCGCCGCCGACGGAACCGTCCATCATGCCGTCCTGCGGGCCGCCGAGCGTGTTGGGCGGCGTCATGCGCTTCTCCTTTTGCCGCCGGTTACAGAACCACACGCGCACCACCTCCTTCTCCAGCTGCAGCGAGTCGGCCAGCGACGTGATCTCCTGCGCGGACGGTTTCGGTTGCTTGTGAAAATGTTGCTCCAGCGCGCCCTTCACCGACACCTCGATGCTGGTGCGTTTCTTGCGCTTCCGGCCCTGGGCCGCGATCTTGTCGATACTGGTCGGCGACCCCGTCGTCGAGTCCGCCTCCTCCAGCCACTTTTGCAGCAACGGTTTCAGCTTGCACATGTTCTTGAACGACAACTGCAGCGCCTCGAACCGACAAATGGTCGTCTGCGAGAACACGTTACCGTACAGTGTGCCCAGCGCCAGGCCGACGTCGGCCTGCGTGAAGCCCAACTTGATCCGCCGCTGTTTGAACTGTTTGGCGAACGCCTCGAGATCGTCGGACGTGGGCGCGTCCTCCTCGCCACCGGGCGACTGCGGGTCGTGCTGTTGCGGGTACGACGGGCTGTGGTGCATCTGCACGGCGGGGTGCGTGTGGCCCAGCATGCCGTTCATCACGTGGTACGCGCCGTGGTGGCCGAGCTGCGGCGATCCGGAACCGCTGCTGTTGTAGTGGCCCGCGGACACCACCGGCGGTGGCGGGCCCGTGTGCCAAGACTGCGCGTTACCGCCGCCACCGCCGCCGCCGCCGCCGCCACCGTTGCCGCCGCCTCCACCACCGCCGCCGCCGCCACCGGTCACCACTCGCATGTCCGGCGGCGGTTTAATGTCCAACCCCTGGTGCGGATGGTGCGGATGGTGCTGGTGGTGGTGCATGCTCATGGACGCGGCCCATGGGTCCACCCAACTGGCCGCGGCCGACAGCGACACCGGCGACGGGGACGTAGGAACTTGATGGTGGTGGTGATGGTGGTGGTGGTGTTGCCCGGACGGCATATACTTCATGTCGCCGGCCGGGTGGTCTTGGCCGCGGGGCGACGGCGACGGCTGTTGGTACGGGCCGCCCGACTGGTTCACCGACATGCCGCCCATGCCGTCCAGGTCGCCGGGGCCCGGGCCGCCGCCGCCGCCGCTGACCGGCAGGTACGTGGTGGCCATCACCCGCGCTTTCCAATCACATTCAACCGACGCGCCCCGAACACTGCGCGGGTAAATCGTTAAGTCCGTAATTGCGAACGATTTTCGTGCACCGGTCTAAAATGAAAAACGACCGCCGCACGGTGGTTAGGCCACGCGGCGCGCGCACTCGGCGTGCGGGCAAACGACGGGTTTCGGCGTGTGTCGCCGGGACGGCGACGACCGCGGTCCGGTGATGCCCGGGGCGATTGCGTTTAACCGTCGAACGACCGTTGTTTAATCGGCGCGGACCGGACGGACCCTAATCGCGTATCGGCCGCGCGACGGGGTGAACGACGGGCGCGTACCGCGAAACCGGCGGCGGGAAGTTGGGCGGACGGATAAAATCGACGACCGGATGAAAAAAAAAAAGAAAAACGGAAAAACCCGAAAAAACGCCGACGAACGGCGCGTAATTTATATAAACGGTACGCGGAGCGTGCACAGTGGCGACCGGCTGGTCCGTGTGGGGACGGTGAAAAAATCGCACAAGTCGCACATACACAGCTAAAAAAAACCACACACTCACACGCGCGCGTGAACCGTTCACATAGCGACCGGCGCGCAGTACGTATACGGACTGATCGGCGGCGGCGGTCCGCAGAGAACGGTTGCCGATCGAGGTGGCGTTCCGACAGTTCCCCCACCGTGGTGGCCGCCGCCGCCGCCGCCGCCGCACGGCGCGTAACGTTCGCCCGCCAGTCGATCCCCACCGCCGCGGCCGCCGGTCCGGGGCGTGTTGACGACGGCCGCGGCGGTTGGGCCCGAACGCCGGACGACGCGCCGCCCATCCGGGGCCGGGCCCGGGTCAGCTGACGGCGGGGCGCCCCTGCGGTAAACACAGTAGCCAAGGCAACGGCATGTACCTCTCTGTACATACAACGACGACGACGACGACGACGACGATGACGACGGATACGGCCGCCGCGCGTCGTTGCTTCTTCGTCGCTCTCGCGCGGCGCGCCGTCGTCGTCGTTGCGTACGTGCGTCGAATGAACCGCCGCCGTCAGGGAGCGCCACTATTGATTGTTGACGACGACGACGACAACGGCCGCCGCCGCTGTCGCTGATGTCGCCGCCACCGCGCACCGACGTAAATGGATACATTATCGCGACATTATCGTGCGAACACCTATGCGGCCCCACCCCCCTCCCCTACCGACAACGCCCGCCCGACCGTCAGCCAGCCGGCCGGCGCGCGCGTCGTCGACGCCAAACACCGACGGGGGGACACGGGCGCGTCTTGGCCGCCAATTGATTTGGCTCTTACCGGTCCATTCCCCCGTCCACCCGTGTTTCGGACCTCGTGTAACAATTTTCGCGAGACCATTACTTTTTGCCCACATACGCGTCGTCCCTGGCGCTGTCCCTACGGGTTTTCGTTCGGAATCCCTAGCGCGCGCGTTACGGTAACGGCAATATCGGCCGGCTGGCTTCTTCGGGTGAAACTGATCGTTCGTTTCGACGGTTACTCACGTGTTGCCGACGAATTCCGCGCCCGAAACACTCGGCCCGGCAACGGCCCCCGCCGCACGCTACCGTTCGTCGTCGAATTTCCGCGCGTCTCCTCCGGGCTTGTGTGGTTATGTCACCGCGCGCGGCCGTACGTATCGTCCGTAGCGTACCGCGACCGTAGACGCGGTTATTGATCGAAATATCCCTTTTACGGCGGGCGGTGGTGAGAGGAGGGAGACAAAATAAACGTGTTTTTTTTTTTTTTTTCGAAAAACGTTCGAACGTTCGGATTTACGCCGAACGATTGGCTTCGACGAAATACCGTCGCCAAGGTATACGCTACGCGCTGACGTCAAATACCGCGGTGTCGGTTCCCGTGGTACACGCCGGCCTTTAACGGCGTTCCTCGTCGGTCGGTCTCACGAATTTTCCGCGTACGTCGTCGCTTCCGGACGGCCGATTTCGATTCGCCGAAATTTCGGCGGCGTACCGTTCGGTGTACGCCTCGGTTTCCGTACGAATTTCGATTATTTCCCTCCGCGCGAAACGGCACGGTTCCCCCCCCCGAGTCGTTTTCGCCCCTCCCCCCACCGGATACGTCGCGCTCTATAGCACGAGCCTGGGGTGGGGAACGACGTTTCAGGTTTCGGCGTGACGTTCGGGCGATGTAACGGGTCACCACCACCGTCTTCACTTCGCCGAAACGTCGATGTTTTCGAACCGGGAAAATTACGTACGAAAGATAGACGCGTATAATTTATCGCCAATAAATGATCGCCGTCAAATTGTCGATTAAAATGGGAAAAAAAATACCCAATTAAATATATATATATAAGTACGCGAGTTTATTTTAGCTGATAAATTCGTATATATAACGACGAAACTTGAAAAACAGTTCAAATATAAAATTCGCGTTCTTATATATTAGATTCGTATAATTTTTTTTTTATAGGAAAAAACGCAACTTCCACCTTTTATTTATATATACAACATAATTAACAGGGTATAATAATTATAGTTTCTTTTTTTTTTTTTAAATAAATCTAATTCGGTACACTCTCGACAACGGCGTGTTCAGCGATCGAAATCGATCAAAAAAAAAAGTCGCGATTCAAGTCGTCGGCTTCGAATTAAAAGTGTCGCGGCGGTTGTATATGTATAACGGTGACAAAAAAACCGTTCGAAAACTGGGGCCGTAAAATGACGATAACGAATGAGACGCGAGATACTATAAGGATATACGTATATATATATAAAGATATGGGAAAAGAAACTCGATCTCATTAAAAAATCAGATTTCGTATTCGTCACGTTCGTGAACAATATACGAGGTCCATAAGTCGTTGCCGATGTATCACGAATGTGCCGGAGTTATTTAATCCACGAGAAATGCGGGCGTTCGCGATTGTCGAATGGGCCAAAACCAATGACAGTCAAAAACGGTCCCAAAGAGTTCCTCGAAATTATTTCGTTCTTACCCCCCGTCTACCCCGCCCCATTGTACCACCGTCGTATTTCCAACGCGAACGTTGTTGGCCGCGTCGACATTTCTCGACGACGGGTTCTTCTTTTCGCATTGGCGAACCTACCCCGTAAGACAAATAGTCCGATTGTTGTCTACCCGTTCGTTTTCTAAACTGTTTTTTTTTTGATTACTTACTCTTTTCAATTAAAAAAAAAATGTATCGTACGCGCGTATATATATATATTTACGATATCGATTTTAACGCGCGTCAGTCGTAAAGAGTTTATCCGGTGCCCTCGGCCCACCCGTCGTTCGCGGCGCGGTCAAAAGTCGAAACCAACAACGACGATAATCGCCGGCAGGGACAACGCGTGTGTCGTCTGTTATAGCCCGCGTACGGTGTGGTGGGCGCCTGAAACATAGGGGGGGGGTGCGAAAGTGCGAGCGCGCGAAAGAGACGCGTCTCGCGATTGTTATTAAATCGGACGTCGTATGTTTATTAGATCGGCCATTTAGTGTACGTACGACGGGTGTGTATATCGTCGTCGATCGAAACGCGAACAACGCTATAACGTACGCGCAATTGCGATCCTTAGTTCGTTACGTTCGCGACGGGCATTCGCCAGTGACGCGACCATTCGCGGGACAATGGTTTCAGTCGTCGTTTCCGGGTTCTTGTTCTCGGCCGGCGCGGACCTGGACGAGTGTAGTACGCGTAAATTGTGTTCGTACGTTCAGCGGTCGGCGACAATTGTACGAATTTAAACGCGCGCCCTCGTGTAGTCGCCGGCCGATATTCTTTCGCGCTAATCTATCAGTATATAATCAGTATCAACTCGAAACTAAACGACAATGTACGTACCGTACGATACACAAACATGTCTCATTCTCTCGTGAAAAAAGCGACCAACCAAGCGATACGTTTAACGTCGGGTATATCTATACTGTTTAAAAATGCCCCGTGTATATGTGTATGTGTTACTATTATGTTCTCTGGAACGATCGAGCGTATAACACGAACGTGTTTCAAGCGCGCCTTGCTATTTTCGAAACGATTTGCTTTTATTTAATTTTTGTTCGCGAGGTTTCGGGACATTTTTGGCCAACGTTTTCGTTTCTTTTTAATCGATTTTCTTGGAACGCTAGTAACGATATTCGCGTATATTTCTTCAGGCGGTATTCAAATCCGAACCCTAATATAATTACGCCCAAATAAGTCGCACGTGTACTACGAAATCGCTAACGATATGTATATGTATATATATATATATATATATATATATATTTATTTATGTAAATACACGCGTGCGCCAAAAATAATAATAATAAAACGCGTTTTTTTTGTTTTTATTTATAATACGGACAGTATTTATATTTGTATACGTCGATTCTTATAAACAAATAAATATATATATATACGTATGTATGTGGGTGCGTATATGATACGTACGATTTATTACAGATACCGGCGCTGCGCAGTGCGGCCAGTCGCCTAGCTCTTATCGCGCGCGTCTAGTTGAAATATTTTAAATTTGAATTGCTAACAAGCGCGAGCGTAACGTATATAACAGTGTACCGTGCGTGAGGTATTAAACGTCGTATACTTATGTATATTATATAAGTAATAAGTTCATAGACGTACGCGATTTGAATTTTTTTTAAGCGACTTTATACATGTATATACGTCTAAATATAGTCTCTTTCCTCTTCTCCATCGCCGGACGATTGATATATATATATGTATGAATAAACATGACGGCGAAGATTCAATACAATAACGACGTTTTATACGTTTGTGCGAGCGCGCGCGTATATAAGTATATCGAACCGTCGTTTGATTTCGAATAGCGTGTGAAAAATTACGCGGGACGTTCTTTCTGTAACATCGTCGGGTGACCAGTTTGTAATAGAAAAATCGATTTGGCCGTTCGGAACGCCCGACGTGATGTGTAATATGTTTTACCGGATTTTTTTGAAAACAAAAAAAACGATGAAAAAATTACCGAGCACTGGGCCGGAGATTTCGGATACTATTATTTCGGTGAATCGCCGCCGTATTCGACGCCGATAAATGACGTACATAGCTGTTCGCGTATCGAAAAATACGGCAAAACTGTAGTCGGTACGTCGACGAACGAAAACCGATCGTTTTTGGAAACCGTCCGGTTGTTTTTAATCGTGATATACGTCGGGAAACCCGGTACGCGAGTCCGTATCGTCGCCGAGCGGCGTTGCTTGTACGCGAAAAAAACGTTCGCCGACTACAAAAATAAAATGACGCCGTATGGTTCTTCCTGCGGAATACTTGAAAGCGAAAAGCCAATTTCGCCTCGCGTACTAGACAAATCGGTTTTCAAATTTCGCTTTCCTATTTACCGTACGAAGTACGCGTCGCGGTGCCCGTAATCGACGTGAAACGTACGCAGCGCGTGTTTGGCGTACGAGCCGAGTGAACATTTTTGTTGAAAATACCACGGAGTGGATTTCTTCAATTACCGAAATCACCGACGACGGAATACGAGCGTTAGACCGTCGACAGTCGTCGCGAATAAACCTTGAACGCGTACACGGCGTACGATATTACAATTACAACGGGCGCTCGTCCGAATACGCGAGGCCCTCTATCGCGTTATCGTTTTTAACGGTATAAAAGGGTTACGTTATCGGCAAGTTTACCCAGTTCGTACGATAGCGTTACGAAATGGATTTTGACACCACGAGAACGTAATTGAGAATTATGTCGCGTATATATACACACACACGGGCGTACGTGGTGAGGACGCGGGGCGGGGCCCTTCTTTCGAGTATTTTTTATTCGTTCTCGATTGAAAAAAACGCGCGTACCTATACGCGTAACACCGTACACCGTTATTAGATATACACCTTCTTATACGTTACAACTCGCGAATAATATAACGATCGTATTGCGCGCGCGTTTCACGAGCTGTATTAATAAAAAATAAAACCTTGGCGTAGTCGTAAATTCGACGTTTTATTTATTTCGCCCGTATAACGGGCGAGTTTTTATGGAGATTAAACGCGTGTATATATATATACATTTACTTCAATTCGGTAGTAAAAATAAAAAACGAAAAATCAAGTCGCCAACGAAAACGGTACGGTTCTATCCCTCCTGGTAGGAATATCGATATAATATTATAGTGTACGGACGCGAGAGCGTTTTTTACTCGTTGTAACGGGATGGGAGAGGGGGCGATAATTCGTTAGACCATCGTCGAATGGTATTACGAGTCGATATGGTATTTTTTTCTCGTTTCTTCGACGCGCGCGTGATTCGATTAAAACGGTTCAGTAATTGTTTCGCGACTAACGGGATACGGGCCGCCGCGACTTTTGACGGGTCCCACCGAGCAATCGTCGTCGTCGTACTCGGGGTTGTACCCGACAACAAATCACGGGTGGAAGGGGCACGCCTATGAGTTCGCCGACTCGACACAATTCGTTTACAGTCGTGCGCTATATAAATTTCAGGCACAATAGACGCGACGTTCCGTTTAAAACGACGACGAATTTCGCGAAAAATTCACGAAGGTAATTTTAATCGGGCGTCGACAAATATATATATATATATATAGCGAGTGGCGGCGGTGGCGGGATAAGAGAGAGACAAGCTCCCTCCCCCCCCCCATTCAATAGACGTCCCCGCACACTACGCCGTAGATTTTCGTTCAGTCGCACGGCGTATTTTCCTCGGTGCCCTCCCCCTGTCGAATGATGTACACGTATTCGATCGATTCGTACAAAAACCTAACGTATTCCGCGTATTCGAAAATCTAAAGAATCGGAACGGCGCGCGACCAGCTACACGCCGATCGTTGTTCTTACGCTCGATTTCGACGAGTGTATGTACACCCGGAAATGTACTCGGGTGTGGTGGAGGGGGGGGAGCGCGCGCGTTACTTAGCGCGTACATATGGGTAAAAGTTGCTGCGTCGATACGCGCCGACGGCGGGTAATCGCGTCGACGGGCGCCGATCCGATCGCCGGACATTGATTCTCGCGGATTTGGTACGCTAAGAAGAGCGGCGAGTCCCCCGCCGCGGTTTGCCGCGAATATTTTCGCCGGATTTCGTCGGCATACGCGCCACGCTATCTGTGCGTGTATCGCGCAACGTGGACGCGCCGCGATCCGAGTGCAGCGCCACTTTGCAGCCACACGCCGCGACGATTTGGCGAACGCGGCCCACCGAATTTCCTAACCGACGTTCGGACGTACGGTTGAAAACCGAACGGGAACAAAAGTCGCCGCTCGTAGACACGCCGCGCCGGTCGCACCTGTCCCCCAGCGCGGCCTCCGGGAGTCTCTTTTAAGACGCGATTTACGAGCACTTTACGTACACACCGGCGACCGGTCGCCACCATCCCGCTTATCGTTAATACGCGTACGTAATTGTCGTACGCCTGTACCGAAACCGTGGTCGGGAAATATTTCCTTTGTGCGTTACATTACGGACGTACGCCGAGAAAAAAACGTCTGAAATTCGAGAAATTCTCGATCCGCGCACAAACAACGATACAAACAATTCGCGCGTCTAAGCGACGAGGAAATTTATACGATTTCGTTTTATTATTTAATTTTTTTCTCTCCGGATAACAATTCCATTATACGGCGTTATGTATTTTGATTAAAACCGCGTAATTAATATTACGGTAATACGCGAAATGTGTTTGTGTGTGCGTATATATATATATACATATACATACACACGCTATAAATAAAGGTGATAAACTGTTAACTCGTTGCGGTGTAACGAAAACAATTTAAAACGGACAAAAAAATACGGAACGCGTTAATAAATAAAACAAAACGGTCGTGGCTGAGGGACGATTATACGAATTCCGCGTTATTTGCGTTCAGACGCTCTCTCGTCGCAGTAGGGGTTAAAACCAGCCGAATAATATATAGAACGGTTACATCCGAGTCAGCTGTTCTCTAAACGCAATTATACATACATACATAGTTTAAAAATTTTTTTAATAGGTATCGAAAATCAAACAGGTATTTTCTGTACCTAAAAATGCTTATAATATATATATATACGTATGTATACGTATGCCCTGCAGCGATCGTCGACGATGATTTATTTTGTTTTTATTAGCTTTCGGTTAAAAACTATAACGGGTCGACAATTAATATTTTCAACGTAGGAAATGTACAAGCGTATCGGTTCACTGCGGACAACGAAAAATGAATTACGGAATAAGAAATAATTAACGAACGATTACGAAAAGCGTTAAAACCCGACGGAAAACGATAGCGGCGAGAAAACGGGGACCGTTTTTAAAAAGTATATATTTCGAATTAATTTTTGGGCAATAGCCATTGAAATTGTACGCTCTTTATCGCGTTATTTCAATCTGATCGGTGAACAACAATTTCCAGTTGTATGACGTAACAATTATGGGTGGGGAGGAAGGAGCCGTACATAAATAATATAATCACGAAGGCGGTCGAGAATAGTGTGACGAGTAAACGAGCACGAGAAACATACTGAACGGAAATAATCGATGATTGAATTGACGAGGGCGATTGGAAAAGGAACTGAGAAACGGAGGCGATTCGTTAGGATCGAAAAAGGTAAAGGTCGCTTAGACACAGTGGGCAGGCCAATAGCGAAAACGGTTGGGAAGGAATACGCGATACGTTGAGGTTCGTCGCGAACATCACGTAGGAGTATCGGGTGTTTAACGAAAGGATGGAATGATGGGGCCGGGAAACGATTACACGGCACAAACGGAGACGATAGATTTACGGGAAATGGAGAGACTACGAAAAACGATGACGTATCATTTATGTACGGTACATAAATGAATTAGTACTTAAAAGCTCGATCACGTAACCCTCTGTCTTCGGGCGACGATATATTATTATTACAGGTACGTAGTAAACGTACTTCAAACTTATTATTATAATTGACCGTTCGACTATCGTTTTTTTTTTTTTTTTGGTGAAGCAGGTGCTTTTAACGTCGATTGGACAAGTACCGCGCGTATATATGGCTCATTTTTATCACGCAAACGTACCTGCTATTTCGTTCAAATTTCTACGACGATTCGTTTCAACCGTACGTATGGATCGATTATTCGCTACGATAACGCTTTGTCCGAATCCTAAAACCCGTTGAATTAATTAAACGCGGACGCGAGCACGTAGGTGTTCTGTGCGGATTTTAGAATACGTTTTATTATTATTATTATTATTATTATTATTATTGTTGTTTTATATACGAAAATGTTTCATCCATACGTCCACGCGGAATAACGTTGTTTTTTCGTATATATATATATATATATATATATATCGGTAGAAATATTTGTAACCGCTTATTTGTATTTCGAAAAAAAACACAAAAATCTACGCACAAAAATACATCGTAAAAAATAGTTGCTATTTTTTTTACACGTGTACGTATTCTATTTAATGGTACGTTAATTTAAAAAACACGCATAATTTTAAACAACTATTTACGAATTTAAAATAAGTTCAAGTATACAAATGGAGTATTCGCTATAAACATTTTATTATTATCGTTACGTCTATATAAATATAAACAAATACATACGTATGTATTTCGCGCTTACATTTTGATCAAAAAGCTATACGTATATAAAAGTTTAATAATTTTTCAAAATTCCGAATATTGGTTGTATACGTAGAAAGTATATATATATATATATATAAGTGTGTGTGTGTGTCGAGTATACGACGACGCCGTGTAGTCGTAACAAAATATTACGGACGTCGGACGATAAAACCAACAGACATCGTAGGAGCGAGACCGGGAAATGATGTATTCCCTATCCGCCCTTCGTATTTTTCGGATTTAAGGACGTATATATATTCGGCAAAACCCGTTCGTTCGAAAACGCGGGTCCGTTCCATATAGAATCTCCGGAAACAGATCGCCTTGGTACGCGCGACGTATACAAACGCGCGTTTAAAAGAAAAAAAAACAGAATTCGATCTACGACCGTACCTAATCGCGTGTATCGATTTCGATTAGTTTCCATTCCAGCACGGTGTGCGCCACCGTACGAACGGTAATAAAAAACCGAAAAAATAAGTCGCGAGAAGCCCCCACTCGCCTTTCCCGGTTTCGCGGGGACGCGAATTTCCGGACGGTCCGATCAGACAACGCGCCCCCGAATACGACTGCGTATTTTTTAACCGTTTCCAATTTTCCGCGGTACGTGGAATCGGTTTCGTATAACATCCGCGCAATTACGACGCACGATATTGTATGTTTTACGGCGCACGCGTTTCGCGCGGTACACACGCCGTTTAATAAAATACGTATCGAATAATTAAGTCATAAATTAACGTTACGCCGATATCATTTTCCGATCGTAAATCGCCTCGGGCGGCCAATCTCGTTTTTGATTCATTGTCGATCCCGAACGGGCATTATTTCTACCATTATTAAACGACGACGGATCCGGCCGTTGTTTAGTCGGAACGCCGATTTGTGTATCGCGCGCGTGTGCAAATAATCGTCGACGAATAACGGACGCTCACCGCCACCGGGTCACTTTGACACGTCTTTCAACGGTATCGCGTCCGTATAGTGCCTATAGGATACTCGCGATCGACGACGCGCGAACAATATCGGTTTTTCGAAGCTAAATCCGACTCGACGGCCTCCCCGACTATATTATATATATATATATATATATATATATATATATTCTCGAAAATGACTCGGTAACGTGGAGACGAACTAAATAATATTTAGTCAGGTCAAATGGTCGGCGAAAGAGCCGCGGAAATTACGTTCTTCGCGTCATACAAATTCGCCACCGCTACGTTCCATTCCCTACCAACTTATTCGTCCGGATATGGCGCCACCGGAACATTCGAAACGTTCCGATTGACGCCATAACATCGGCCACGCTAAACGAACGGGTGCCGTACGTGAGAACACTCGCCGCCGCCCGCGTCTCGTCCTATTATCGGCGTGCTAACGGTACCCGTGGACAACGCGCGGTTTGGGCGACGGGGAGGGTCGTACGAAAGCGGTGGCAATAACGTGGAAGAAAACCCGTTCGTACGACCGACGCCCGTAGCGCGAAACGTCGGGCTCGTGACGACGGCCCGTTGGTCGGGCGCGGACGGTCCCGTGTAACCGGCCGCGGATACGTACGCCGCGTCAATTACGCGGAGTTTACCGGACAGTTTGTTCAACGAGGGACTGGCGCGCGTGTTCGGAATACGAAGACACGACGACTTCGCGAAACAAGCGCGCGCGTCCGTTAGCCGCGGGCCGCGTGTACGGAGTCTCCTCCGCGGCGCATAAATTTTACGACGGTCGCGCCGCCGCCGCTGATGACCACGGGGGCTTCACGACGGCGGCACGGACGCGACGGCCGTCGTCGTCTCGCTCTAGCCGCGTAATACGTGTAATGGGCACCACGGTATGTGTAACGTGGAAGAAGAGACGCGGTATTTTCGTTTCCCTTCTCCCCCCCAACCGCCATCCATCGTTCCTCGACGAAATAACAGACGAGCCGGACAGTAGCTCGTGGCTAAATTGGTCTCGGGTTCGCCTCCGCCTCTTTGATTATTATTATTATTATTATCGTTATATTCCGCGCGTACGCTCTATTCGCCCGCCCAGCTATTAATTTCCGTCCGCGCGCGCGCGCGCGCGTACCGGTACACATGTTACACGCGTGCGCGCGTGTATATAAATACACGGAACACGGTACGATATATATAAATAAATCGACGCGTCTCCGTAATAAAGAGACACGTTCCACCGTCCCGGTTACGGTGACGACAAAACGTGACGTCGCGCTCTCGGTCGTTCGTGCACCCGAACGTGGTAAATAGCAGTAGACTCTTGCCGCGGGTTTTCGTGAGTCCGAACAAAGTCAGTCGCACCGTTTTCGCCGCGGGCGAAAACACGACCCCTCGGCCCAGTAATATCTAACGCGAGCCAGCGATCCGCTCCGAATAATGGCCGCCGACTTATTTACGTTAACGCGCCGTAAGCGCGCGAGATCCGATCAGCTCCTAATCGTCGTCCTTTTTAGGCCAATACTTTTCGCGACCTTTTGCCCCTCTCCCCCAGTCGTTTCGAATACCTTTCCCGGACGTCAAATACGCACGCCACCCCTTCACATCGCCGTCCGTTGGAGAAGCGTATCCAACCATACCGGACGGGTTAAATTCGAACTCGGCGGTTCGACGAAACACCTACTGAACGCCGGGCGCGTGATGGGCTTGCAATCGCTTTGCCGAACGAACGACGAAATCGGGTAACCGAATACCGCACGATTACAGCGGACGGCGAAACAACGGCCGCGTGACGACACAACGCGTTTAAAACGCGTTATTAAGTTAACAGACAGCCCGACGATTGGTCGCCCGACTAGGTGAAATTACCTTCCTTTGGACGAAACAAACGAAGCGAGATTTACGTACGAACGGACGCGCCGTCCGTTTAAGGGTAATAAGACGCCGAAACGGGTCTTATGTACATATATATATATGTATATATTGATGGCGTATTTGAATTACTAACGAGCGAGCGGCGCGGGATGGATGATTGGTGGTAGGAACGGGGGTTAGGGTGGCGGGCGAGAGGAAATAAATAACTATTCGAAGAGCCGCCACCACCGCCGCCGCCGCACTCTCCCACCCCACGCGCGGCCGCCGCGTACAACGTATATCCGACGGTTCCCTAAAACCTTTCCCCCCGTCGTTCGCAACCCATTATTTCCGAACGGAGAACAACTTGTAGCTGCTGCGCGCGCCCATTAATCCCCGTCCGTTTATCGCGTCGTACATAAATATTACGCGCGCGTCCGTTTTTGTTTCGTAATTTTCGTTTGGATTCGGCGGGTGTACCGGTACGGCGGCCGTGTGTAACAACAACGTTCCGGCGACCACCATCATCCCGTCGCTGAAATGCCGCGTTCGCATTCACCCCCCCCCCCGCGCAACTGACTAAATTCGTTACTGACGCTCGGAAATCGTCGTACGACCGTTTCGGGAACGTCGGCGTAAAAAAAACGCGATATGCCCGTGGTTCCGAGTGATTCCGGTTTCGGGTCGGCAATGACGCGCGTGGGTACGAAAACGGTACACTCGATTAGCACCGGGAGTCGTACCGTGCACGCGCGTATCTTTAATGAAGTCGTACGTTAAAAAATGACCCCGCGAATCGCGGTCGAAATACTACGGGCGGGCCGAAACGACGCGAACGAAATAATATAAAACGGGTTTTCGTCCGCTTTTTTCGTACCGTTTGTATCCACGCGTTCGGCACCAAATAACTGCCGATCGAGAACAAATGGCGCGCGGTTTCGGGTTCGTGGATCTTTGACCGTAATTCAAAGGGCTCGGATTTCCGTACACATACGTAGGAACGACGCTGTATTCTACCGTATTGCCGAGAACGTACAATTACGTTTTAACCGGCGGTTGAATCGGGAAAAATATCTAGTAGGGCGAGCACATTTTTTAGAGTAACCGTCTTCCGCACCGATTAAACTATACGGATTGGTGCCTGGAGTCTTATGTACATAGCCTAAATGTACGTAATAATCGCGCTTTTCGACCGACGCGTCTCTTTGATTTTTCGTTTTGGGTCGGTGTGTCGGCGTATCCCCGCCCATAAGTGTCCGTTTACGAGCGCGTAAACTCGTCCCGTACTCTTTCCGCGGTCGTCGTAACACTTAACCGAATAATAATGATTCGACGTCATTTTCGGTAGACGCGTAAAAGAAGAAAAATACCACGCGCACGGATGTACGTAAGGACGACGGCAGCTGTTGTTTTAATCGAACGCCGTCCGGACATCGGTAATTTACGTGAATACGTTCGTACGTAACGGCGCGCGTGTCTCGCGGAGAACAACCACACGCGCGTCCGTCCGGAATACGTTGACGTATAGATTGACACACGGCCCGTGGCGACGTCTGTTTTTTTTTAACGAAAATTCGTTTTCCCCGATAACGTCTCGATCCTCGCGATTCGCGTTCTTAATTATCGCGCGATAACGTTCGACCAATAACCAGCAATAATTTTCTACCGGCCGCGTCGATATTTCGCGTCGTCCGCCTTATAATTTAGTACGAACGTATCGTATACACGCGCGCTTCGTTCGAACTACGTACGTGTTATACAGATACCGAACGTTATTGGACGGCGATTATCACGCCCGAAACTCGACGATTTTGTACGGTACCGTAACATCAGACCGCGCCAAACAATCCAACGTCGTACGCGTTACGTATCGAATGTAGAGTCGGCGAGGATTGGGGCGCGTGTACACGGGAAACGACTAAGTTTTCTCCAGCTAAACGCGTTTCGTCGCGGAAAATATTCGAGTCGTGTAAAGAAAAGAAATTTGTAAACTGGAATGGTCGTTTTAATAGGCCTCGCGCGCCCTTCGGGAAATGGTTCGGTTCATTTACATTTTACGTCGTTTTCGTAACGGGGTGCGGGGATGGGAGAGGGCAATTACCGTTGGTGTGGCGGTGCGCGTTCACGACGTCGAAACGACTCGACCTTCGCGCGTACGATGTTTCGTGATCTCCAAGCGCGTATTCCGAAACGTTTTTTCTTTTTTCGGAATTTTCGAGCGCACGCGCTCCGCGGCTCTTATATACGCGCGTGCGCGCGATAATAATGAAAATATAATAATTGGGTAGTAAGTGCGTTTGCGTGAAGACGCGGACGAGGTAAGAGAGAGAGAGACGAGATTTTTGAAAACGCAGAGGCGTTCGTATAGTACGCGATTTCGTGCCTGCATGCACGCCGCATTGTGCCGTGTTGGACGTTCGACACCCCTCGAGGGCGAACCTCTTATAATATACGTACGTAACTACACGGAATATGTACGTACCTGGTGGCAGTTTCGTTTTCTTCGGCCGCATCCGTGTGCACGCGTACACAAATTTAATTCGCGTCTTCCGAGAGGAAAACCGACGTGGCTCAGACACGGCGATATAATAATCGACGCACGCACGACGCGACGTCTATCGATATACGAACGCGCGTGCGTGTGTGCTCCGCAGTCTGTCGACCGATATCATACACGTCCGTCGCGACTGGTTTTCGTCCGTCGTACACCGCCAGTATATTTATCGGTGTAACGTAATGTATACCCTATCTGGTCGGCCGCGGACGGATCGTCGACACCCCGGAGGCGATCGATAATAATAATAACTGTGGAAACGTTAGGGAAGAACGAAACGCGGAACGCCGGCGTAGGTACCGACGGATGGCCTAACCTAGCCGTGTACTAAACGCACGTATACGGAAAAAATTACACTACCGAGTTAAGTGCCGGGTACGCGTGGCCCGGAGTCGGGACTACCTTCGATAAGAACACGGACGCACGTCAGCGTTCACCGCGCCGAAACCCCCCGAAGGACGACGGGAATTTTTTCCGAAATTTCCGTTCGTCGTTATCGCCGCAATGGTACCGGACCTCCGAATCTCGCGCCCGGAACATCGCGAAACGCGACCGATCCCACCGTCCTGCCGATTTCGTCGCGGCCAGCCCGACAATCGTGCACGTGTTTACGCGTAGTAGCCGTCGTTTTTTCGTTAAAACGCGTAGCGAATTGGCGTTCCAGTTCCTCCACGTAACTCGCTCGCCACGCGCGAGAAGACCCGTGTCGTTTTGCGCGAAACCCGAAACGGCGTACATCGGCCAACGGCCAACGAGGAGAACGGGAGGTGGGGCGTATTACGAACGAATATTTCCCCGTCGTCGAACACCCGAACGATCGACGTAAACCGACGTAGCTACACGGTATAAAACTACCGGGCTGGCCGTACGGTACCCGGGACCCGGTCTAGGTAATTTGTTGACAGCCTCGGGAAAATCCTCTCTCGAAAACCATAGGTATAATTACGCTCGAGGCGTACTCGGGTAACGCGTTTTCGTTACTATACATTCAGCCGCGTTCTATTCTTCTTTTTCGCTAGCACGCTACGGCGAGACGTCGCGTCGTATCCGTCGCGGACTACGCACGCACGTGAATAATGACTTCTCCTGTTTCGTTCGGACTACCCGAAAATAGGCGGGTACCTCCCTCCCACAATTACTCGCACGCGGTTTCGAGATTTTTTTTATTGTTCGGACATCGTTTGTCCACGGAACGCCCGCCACACGACCAATACTCGCCCCGTAGACGGCCGACCGTGTCGAAAATAATACGTCGCGCCCACGGCACGGACGCGATCCGACCGCGTGTCGTCGAACCGGGTCAAAGTTTCGAGACGATCGGTTTTTTTATTTTTTGAAAATATTCGGGTAGCCTCTACGTAATACTGCCCAAGGTGCACTCGGACCGACGGTCGAATACTCGACATTAACAACCGGACCAATGGAATTGTCGTTATTGCGTTCGGGGACGTTGTTTTGACCGCGCTCGGAAAATTCGAAACACGCGATTAGTTTTCGTTTCGTCGTTCGTTGTCGCGAGCGTCCATCGAGTATGTACATTTTTTAACTCCAACGGCCAAGACGAAAATGGACAAAGAATCTCCATATTCGGCGCGTCGGGGGATAAATTCTCCGTGATTCGCTTTAGAAGTAAACAAATCTTAAACGCGTATTTCGATCGATTTCACGTATTAGCGCGACCGTACAACGTAATTAAATCGATGATTGAACATTCGGCGTGTGCATACCTATCATTGGACAAACGTACACGAAAACGACCAACGTTCCCGAATACACGTCGACGCTTTCGTTTCTATAAATACTTATAACGATCGGAATTCGATAATTTTGTATTACGCGGACCCTAAAATAATGGCCCGGCCGTTCAAAACATGTAACCGGCCAACCCGCTGTACCGTTAAAACACTCGAACGTTCGCCGGCGTCGGCGCGTCGATTCGTTTTTAAAACTTGCCACACTATTATCGCGCCGTACTTGTAGGTGAAGGTAAATCTGGAATTTCGAAAAAGTTACGCGATTGTACACACCGACACGTACTATAATATCGCGTATTGACGTCGAATATTTTTTTACCGGACGGTTGTAGTGGAACGGTTTGTATTGGCCGTGATTAGGCCACCACCCCAATTGCGTAATCCTGGCACGTGCTCGACTGTTGTTCGGGCGCGTAGCAGCGGTAACGCGTCCCTATAATCGGGAATTCCTAACGCCTATACTTATACGTATTAACAGATTATTATTATTATTATTATTATTATTGGCGTAGGAACTCTCCGGGTTCGATAATTGTTCGTTTAATTTCATAAATATTCAACGAAACATAAATCGCGCGAAGCGGCGGTGTAACCCGTTTCGGACGTCTTCAATAAATACGACGACGACGACGAATCGAACGTATATATATATGTACACGCTCGAATTGAACCTATCGAGGTGAATCCGTATAGGTAAAACGTTATTTCGAAAAATCGACTACGCGACGATGACTTTCGAATTCGATACACTCGCGCGACGGACCTCGTTTATCCGGTTTCCGTCCACTTTATTCGTTTCAGGTCTGGTTTCGGGGTATTTAGACACGCCGAACGGTATAAACAGTCACACTCGGGCCCGTGCGCGCTCGTAACATTTGAAAATACCGCCGCACGTTTACGACGCCGATAAGTTTGTACATCGATATATGTGTGTGTGTGTGTGTGTGTATACATATTTAAACGGGGTCGTATCGAAACTGGTTAATAAACGCCGTCGTCGATTACCGCGTTATAATCAATTAACTATAATATATATTTGAACGAATCCAATAAAATCGTTGGACGATCGTCTAAACGCGACTATACACACACACACACACGCACGAGAGTACACTTCGATTTGATAAAAAACGATTAATAAACGAACGACGAGGCCGAGTATTCTCAAATCCACTTTTATCGTCCGTCGTAAAACGTACCTATACTATAAGAATTTAGATCGATTATCGGTATTTGACGAAGACTCCCGTTTACGGTCGTACGGGTGCGTACACAAAAAATGCGTATATAAATATATACCCGCGCGTAATAATAATACGACGAACCTATATAAAAACGTAACCAGTTTGCACACACTCGTATAATACAGTTTCGTCCCTATTATCGGTTATAATTACAATTTAAGAAAACGAAAAATACCCGTTAATTGCCGTCGTCGTTGTTAGGTAAGTACGGTTGAACATTTCGTTTTTCGGTCGAAAAATTATCGTCGTCAGATATCTATTTACGTACATATACATTCGGTAATTTTTCGTAATCGGCTGTTTAAAAAATTTTTTAATTATACTTGCGACCGAGTACGTCTTATCGGTCCGGAAAAAACGATTTGGTATTAATTAACTACATATAATGCGCGTCACCTATAAAACGTAATATTTGTCTGGTAAACCCGTTATCGGATATACACATAGGTGGACGACGAGCTAACGAAAAATAATCGAACGACTCGATTAGGTGGTTAAAATCGCGCAACGAATAACGAAGAAACGCGATAGAAGACACGTTATTCAGACGTTACAACGGGCGGTAACGGGCGTAATAATACGTCGAATTATTTTCGTCAAAATACACGCAGGTACGAGACAACGGGCGACGATTCGGTCGATTGAGAACGGACGAACGCGAGAATAATATCTCGACGCGAATTAAGGGCAACTATTTAAAAGCCACCGGATTTTTTTTTCTACCTCGCCCAAGCTACACACTCGACATACATTTCCTAAGCGTACTTTTTCTAATTGCTACGAACGTGCGTATAGATAACCCGCCGCCGTACGACGTTAATATTATATTTCTACGGTTTAACGAGTCGAACGTTAGCGCGCGCGTGTATGTTTGTTCTAAATACCGCCGACGTCTTCTCGACTCTCGTCACGTTTCCCATTCCGGAACCGTAAATTGATATAATCGATATCGATACGACCGTTACCCGTACGACGCGATTCATTCGCGCGTGATACGCGAATCGAAAATGAAAAACGATCGGTGTTTACTGGATGAAATTTAAAATAAATACCTCCGACGGTGATTCCTCGCGTTTCACGATAGTGCAGCGCGTTACACGTATAACGGATGATATACGCGCGTCAATACCGACATTTTGTCGTGTACGTTTCACGTTACGCGTGTATCGTGCACATAATCGCGCGTTTTTTACGTTTTATTAACGTTCATTTTCGATATCGTAATAAAATTAACCGACAACCGAGCCGCTAATCTTATAAGCTGATCCTATATCTTATTATATACATATATATATATATAATCTTATAATCATCGTACACGTCAGAAATCAACCTAATGCGTGTTATCGTACTCTTCGAAAAGCGTACGTGTCGCGGTTGTTCAGGAGCGTGTTTATTTGTGGTGGAGAACGATTAAGAGGACTACAACACCTCCCGAAAAATATGTCTAAATACGCCTCGGCGATGAAAAATTGAAAATACCAACGTATAACGTAACCGTATATATATAATCAGCGGATTCCTACAAATAGACGTGTGTAGGCTTCAAACGAATCGGTGTACACCGTTATCGACGATTGTAATAACGCGTGCGTGTAAAATGTGAAATTTCAACACAATATGTACACGAGCGGAGAAACAAAACGTATCTTTGTTTACGAGTTTTTCGTGTTTTTTTTCGCTCCGCGCGCGCGCGCACACACACACACACACACACACATATTATTGTGGTGTATACACGTCACAATAGTATCATCCCGATAGTCTCAACAATAGTTACACCAGAGACATGAATGGATGTTGAAAATCGTTTCATTGTGAAATCGTTTTTATGGCGATCTTTTATTTTTTCTTTACCACCGTCTTAACCCATTTATTTCAGTCGCACCTCCCGAGTCATTCCTCGCTGTGTCTAGCGCGCGGTTATAATAATACGCGTATATTTACTTTTGTAATACTCTTTTCAACGCTATAAATCCCATTCTCCTTTTTTTTACGTACGTCGCTCTTTGTACACAACGCTAGCGCGCACTCGCGTTACGTTGTGTACACACCGACCGTTCTACTCTACGCGGCGGCCCTTTGTCTTCTTTAATGTCTCGTTCCGTGAGTTCCTACAGCCGTCGCGAGCTTTGCGTTACTCGCGTAACGCGTCGTAAGCACCGAAACAACGGTTTCCTCGATGAATATCGATAACGTTCCATTTATCGTCCAGCGCGGTCAACGAATCGTCGTCATTGTCGTCGTCTTTACGCCGAACCGAAATAACCGGCGGATAAACGGACGCGACGGTCAAAAGCCGAGTGGTACGCGTGTCGTTCCGTACTACAATTCGTGCACGAAATACGCGCGCTGGGACCGTTTCGATGATATGATTAAGACGCTTTAACCCTATGGAAGCAGCCGTGACGAATGGCCGTACGTTTACAAACGGTACACGGTAACGACTCCGTGTCCCGCGGGCGTCTGTCCGTGTAATTGGCTACTAAAAATGGTCCGCGCGTGTCGTTAAATGAAAAACAAAATTAAAAATAACCTACCGCCGAAGTCGACGCGCGGTACACAATTTAACGTAATACGTGCGCGTGTGCGTGCGTGCGTGTGTGTGCGCGTGCGTGTGTGTTGAGAGGGCTGTGTCGTGCGCAGGTGCAGAAACGATCAGCAGGTGGAATCGCTCTTTGTTTTTCCGCACCGATACAATTTTTAATTGTACCCCCGAAATGTCGCCTCTTATTACGTAACGTCCAAATCGAAAAAAACGGACCGGCGATTTACATACACATAGGTACAAGGCGATTTTTCCATCGCGATTAACCGCCATAAGATGTCGAACGAATTTCGCGTTCGTCACCGGTTATCAGGAACATCCGCGTGGACCGTTTACCGCGTTACGACGTAAAACAAATACGCGCGTGGGATTGTCGAAACGCGTTTTCGTTGGTTTTCTACACGCCATCTCGTAGCGCCGAAATGAAACGCGTTTCCGTTTTTCGGCGTGTGCCGTTCTTCGCGAACAAATCGTCCGCCGAACACTTAGAGATCGTAGAGGAGTCGCCGTGGCCATAGTGGAAACAGCCGCGTCCGCGAATTTCCGATAAAACTTCTTCGACACGAGGGCAAATCGTACAGTCCGTGTAAATTAATTCACGTAGCTCGTCGCGCGCGCGTGCGAAACGTTCGTATTGGATACGAAACGTCGACGATTCCCCTCCCGGGTCATTTCGAATTTACCGTTCGAAATAATAAACCGTGGCCGTTTCGAAATCAAAAGCCAATACGGTTTACAACGAACCCTAAAGGGACGGCGGATAAAAATATCGCGATTACGACGAACAAAAATGGAACGGACGAAAACGTTGTAAACCGAGAAAATAAGAAATACGTACGTCGAAAATTATTTCCCGTAGTTGCGGGCCCGGTAATAAATCGTAAATCGCCCGGTATACGCCGTCATCGTTTGAAGAGATAACTATTTGCCATTGTACTATTGTTTTTAAAATAATCCGCGCGCGAGCGTCGTTTAAACGATAATTAAAGATTTCTCGTATCCGGGTAACGCGTAAATGATATAAATAACGTCGCGATACGTAACGTTAAACGACGCATTTTTCAGATATTTCGTCGCCCGCGCTTATTCAACTATTTCGCGACGAATACTTTTACAAAAGATTCGAAAACCGTTCGCCGACCGCGAGCGATTTATTGCGCGGTAGGAAACGTCGGCGGTTCGTCGGAGTTCCCGCGGAGCGCGTTCACGACGCAATCGAAACCGCCGCGATATTCCTAATGCGACCTATCCAGCCCGTTTATTTTTGGACGCGAACTCGCGCGTCGCGCCAACGAAAGCGTGAAACGTCGACGAACGTTTTCACAAAGCCGAATCCCGTCGTCGGGCTTATTGTTATTGTAATTCCGAAACCCGATAACGGCGAAACAAACGAAATTGTCGCCGGCGTTCGTTTTTCGACGACGCGTACGTCACCGGTACCGTGTTCCCGAAATAGTCCGATCGATATTCGGGCAAACCGTACGTGGGACGCTTTTCCGGATATTATCGCGTTTTGCGCGTCGTCGACGCGATTTTACGTTTCAGAACGCGTTGTTTCGAAAGTGCCGATTTTTCGGAAAAAATGTTGACGTATAACGATTGTTTCCGACGATCGAAAATCGTATTGCCTTTACGACGCGTCGAAATTCTGAAATTTCGGTAGGTCACATATTGTACTAATGGCCCGTGTACATATGTACGTACGCCGCGTCTATATGGGTCGTAGATATACGATAAATACGAAAGATAACTCGCATTTAGTTCCCCGGGTGCGTATAAATTATGAAAAAAATAATAAACGTATACAAAAAATACGAACGTCGTTACGTAACCGACGTTTCTATCAGATATTTGTATATTTCATGTTAATATTATTTCCCAAAGACGAATATAATTTTGAACGCCCCAGCGTTTTTCGTATACATATTACGCGATTACTATCGTCGATCAATCGTATTGTTTATATTTAGTTTACGGTTTATATACTTCACGAGTTTACAGAATATCTCGAAACTAAAACCAAAACAAAAAACAACGGCAAACCCGAGACGCGTTCAAAATGGTTTTCCGTGTACAACGATTGCACCGTTGTCGTCGTTGTATTCGACGTAATCGAGTTGACGAAAAACGTCGCGCGTATGAAATCTACGCTCCTGCTGCCGCATAGTTGACATTTCGGCAATTTTCGTCCGTGAAAAATTTTAGCCGTCGCCTATTAACGACATTGTTGGAAACGATAGAATACAAAACTGAAACGCCATCCGACCAAACGATCTACACTCGAACCGCCGCCATACGGGAGCATTCTCGACTCCGCTACCTTTTATCGTTTTTTTTTTTTTTTAATAGGGCGAATAGAGTGCGAAAATGTACGGACGTCCGAAAGGGGTTATTTACAAAACAATACTTAATCGGCCACGTGTTTTTTCGACCCTCGACGATTGTGCGCTTCGGACACTCGCTGATTTTTTTTTTCGGAACAAAAAAGTTCCGGGCGAGTGTATTGCGCGTATCGTTCATTGTTAAGGCTGTACGTTTGTAGGAAACGCGTTTTGTATTGCTCGTCGCGATGGTAGACGTGATTATCGAAACGTAGTTCGGAAAAGTGTCGAAATTCGAGCACTTTTAATTAGCGCTCGTCGACGTTTTTCGACACTTAGGTGGTCCGTTCGCCGTTTTCGGTCATTTCCCCGTTGCCGTCGTGAGCGACGAACGTTTCTTTTTTTTAATTAACCGCTAGATTTCGAAAAATATCCGTCGCGTTTCGCGTCGGCCGTACAGGCATGTCAAGTGAACGACATACTCTACGACGTAAACACGAAGTTTTCCCGAGATATCAAACGCGTTCGCGGTACCGTATATAAAACGTGGTCACGACATCGGCCGAGTTATTGGTCCGAGACGTTTCCCGTAACGGCACCGGGACGGCGCTTTACGTTCGTCACGTGCTTGCGTGTTACATAATCGTACACGCGTTCGCGACGGCGCGCCCAAAAGTTCGCGCGACCGTCGCCGATCGGCGCGTTTTATTTTTCGCCAACCTCGACCCGGCGGGGAACGAAACGCGACCGTATGGTACGGTACACGCCAGCGGCGATAAGTGTTCGTCGTATACGCGCGTCTCGCTTAATAAACCGTAAGATTGTTTTTTAAACGTAAAGTCCCGTATATTGTATTTACGTGTCGCGCGCGTCCCACGCTGTATATATATATATATTTATAAACACGCGCGCTGTATACACTTATACCTACACATTATGAGCACCACGAACGGGCGCGTTTGCGACGACGCGGCGGACTTAGAGCTCCCGGTGTTACAGACGCGCGCGCCCGGACTCGTCGGCGAGGTTAATGATACCAGCTGTACGCGTATCGTTGTAGCCGTAGTATATATGTACGCGTCGCGAAGAGAGAAAAATGACGTATATAAATTACTCGCACGGACGACAAACGAATTTGTATGGCGAGACGGGCGAGGAGAGGCTGTGTGTTATTACAGGCGTGTGCCGTAAACGGACCGAAGTCCGACCAGAAAACCAGAAGCCGCGCGCCCGCGTGTGTACGTAACGTGGCCGTAGTACCATTATTGAAAAAAACCGAACGGGCGAATACGGGAACGTGTGTGACGGTTATATTATACGGTACGTTTGCACAGCGGCGGTTCGGAAGATCGATTCGAAAATCGTCGAAAATACGCCGAGGTCGCGCCATAAAAGGACGGGCGTGTCCATGGAGGAAACGGAACGGTTTCGTCGCCGGTTCGGAGGAAGCGTTCCCGCCGCGCGGATAATGTCACGACGACACAAGTCGCGTACGCCACGTGACACGTTCCCCGAGCCCGCCGACCAGTCTCGGTGTACGGTATTGGCCCGCGGCGGGACGGCCCGAAAACGCGAATCGATCGTATTTCGTTCGAATAGTTTCATTGGTCGCGAATGTCGATTAAATGAAAATACGTCTCACGTGCCGTACGACGCGATCGTTGGCCGTCGTCCCCTCGTCACCGACCCCGAATATATTAACGACGACGCCGAGTTATCCGGTCGAATTTACCAGTTACGTGCATGTACAGGCTGGTACGGGTCAGCGGCGTAATGATACGTAACGGCGGCGAAGAACTCGAGCCTTCGGTCAGAGACGGACGACGGCGGCCGCGGGATACGTTTTGGAATGCGAGCGACCGGTCGCGCGTGATTCCCTTCGATATCGCGAGAGGGGCGAAACAGACGTTGCGCACGAATTATCGTACCGACGCGAAAATATTTATATTCGAACGGTCGGTCGGGACGACCGGTAGGTACGTCACACGCTCGCCCGGAACGGAATTCGTCTCGATAATTTTTCGCTCGTCGACAGAATCGATTTTCACGTCGTTTAAAGGGTATTAACGTCGTCGTCGCCACCGCGACCCGGTTCGACGCTCGGGGCTTAAAAAATAATGGTCTGGCTCGGTACAGACCCGTTTCCTATCCGTTCGTACACGCGCCACCGCGGCGGGAATCGAATTTTTTTACGCGAGCGTTACCTACCGCGCGCGTACCACGGACGTCTGTCCGTCGCGCGTAATCCGTACGTTATTTTCGGTATAAATCGTACCGCGTTATCGTTCCATCGAATGGACGTCCGTCGTCGTCGTCGTCTCTTGTATATACTTACGTTTCGAAAACGTTACGTAATACGGGCGTATCGTACGAAGAAAAATATATTTATTTATTCGTGACCGATCGCGCGCGCCGTACGGTCGATAAGACATTCGGTCGGCCGGCCGCCGAAAATAACTCTTTTCGACGAGGGTTCGAATTCGTTCGGCGGAGAGGTGGATGGAGGGGAGAGGGTTGTCGTGTTTGAGTATATATATTCGGGCGGCGTCTTATCGCCAAACGAATGCGAAGAAATATGCGCGGCCAGCCGGTGATCGTCCACAATTAAAACGGCGCGCGTACCGAACAAAGTTGTCCGACTTTATCGTTCGTAAGATCGCGAAGGTATTACAGCCACCGGACGCCTCCGTCGCGCGCACGCGTGCTAGACCGTCCAATGGACGCCCGGGGCTCTGGCTCAGTCCGCGTTCGGCCGTCTCGCAAGTCACCCGGAACATCCGCCGTTTCCTACCCGAGGTATACACACGCGCGCGCGCGCGCACACACACACACACACACACATACACACTACGGTAAGAGGTTCGTCTGTCGCTTTTTAAGGTATACTACCCGTCCATATATTCGGCCTGTCAGTTCGGAATTAACCACTTTGTCGGCCTTCGATCCAGCGCGGACATTACGCGTATAATGTATAGTGAGCGCGCGCATACACACACACACACACACACACACGCGCACGCACGCGCGTAAATAAAAAACGTAAGAAAAAAAAATTATATACGCTTGTACGCGCGTGCGTGCGTAGTACGCTACTAGCGGAGTATATAATAGAACCGGTTGCGACACACCGCAGCTTCAGTTTAATACACTGACGCGCGCAAACACGTACATATATATATATATATATACGCACACATTCGGCTACCAATTCGGATTATGTATTACTTAAAGAGTAGTTTTTCAATCTTCGCTTACTTATATATATATATACGTGCGTGTATTAGTATATAAATGTGTACACGCGAGATGAGGCGAGTGTTCGCCCACGACACAACCGTTAATGAACGGACAGGTGACAACCGACGGTGTACATAAATATATATATATACACGCCGAGCTGGACTGTATAGGTAGGCTAGGTATGAATTAATATTAACGCTTCGTCGAGTGCACTCCGATATACGACGATAATAACGATAATAAGACGAAACGATCGATATCCCGTCGAACGTATATCTCGGTAGTAATAATACGCGTATCGTGTAAAAGCGTCGGGCGGTAAGTTTTAATGGATTTTAAACTTCGGTCCTCAAACGGCGGCCGACCCGTCGTTCGCCTTTAAAAGCGACCCGCGTCGTCCGAAATTTCGTATTTCTCGTCGGGGGCCTCGAGTACACGAGAGGATTGACGCGGACCGCCGTCGAAGTTTCGAGACGAGAATTGTACGACTAGCCGACGTCGCATTTTCGACAAAAAAACAAACAAACAAAAAAACAAAACGAAAATTTCGGTACCTAAGTTTACCACGCCGAAATTCCCCTTCCGGAAACGGCGTACATGGGCAGAAATCCATTCGGAAAAATATAAACGACCGATACCTACCGACGTGATTGACAACAATAGTTATCTCGTATACGTCTCCCGGTAGATTTCAAATCTACTATTTCGCCGCGTCAGTATTTCACGTCCGTTTGTAAATATAGACCAATAAACGAAACGAAACTTTACGCGCACGCGACTCGTAGTATATCGGAAAAAGATTATTGTCCGTAGCAAAATTACGCTTTATTATATATATATACGTACGTGTGTAATACAACTGTGTACATATATATACGTACCACGTGTGTGTGTGTGTGTGTGTGTGTGTGTGTGTCCAAACGCGGCCGACTATTCGTATTACTATTATCGTCATGACTCGATTGGGTGCTGGAGATAGGCGCTCGTCGTGTAATGGAGACGCGAACGCATTATTTAACATAATAATAAATACGTTTCAACGCGCCACGGTTTGAGACAGTTTATGACTTTCCACGTGACCTTTGTCTTAAGTCGCGGGGTTCGAGATGACCACTGCTGATACACGCGTACACGGTATGGTAATTTTTAATATAAATAGGGAGACCGCGCGCGCACAGGCGTCGTTGACACGCTATTATTATTATTATTACTATTATTCGCTTTATTATCGCTTTATTTGTTTTTTTTTTTTTTTTGTACGTCTTATCTGTACACGGTCGTGTACGGCTGCACAACGCGTATTAGAGACGTATGGTACTTTTACCATATTATACGATTCGTTTTGTTCTCGGAATAAATCACGGTCGGCCGCGGATTACGTCCACGGGACCTCGTATTTATTATTTCGTATCGTTGTCGTTGCCCGGTAGTATTATTATACGGACAGATCGTTTTCGATTACGCCACGTCGTAAACGAAATCGTCGTGAATTATGATAATATTTCGTCGTCGTCGTCGGAGGTTCGACTGGTTGTCGATATATATATATGTAGATTATAAACGTTACAGTGGTTCATTTGTCTACCGAACGTCGTACGTACGATATTTTGTCGTCGGTTCCGTTTCGCCGTGCCTATTGGCCGTCGCGCGAAAGACGCGTCATACGGTTGGGTACACGGGGACGTCATACGAAAATGGGGAGATTCGGCGACCGTATTATTGTCTCGCGCAAAACGAACCCGGCGGAATTTGGACCCGCGATTGTGGCGCCTACGCGTCCGGTTTCCAATGTTCCGCCGTAACGGAACGTGTCGTCGTAACGAAACAAAACGCACGAACGTACTCGACGACGGTACAACGTCCGCGGGACGGAAGTGGCGAATTTCGCGTATTTTCTACTATTATACGATTTACGGAGCGTGTTTGAAGTCGATACGATTCGCCCGACGTACGCGATTCGAGACGCGAACTATTTTTATAAGATATTATAACTCAATTTGTCCGTACATATGGTCGTACGCGGTATTACCGTTAGAAATAAATAATCGCTTAGATTTTGTCCGGAAAGTGAACGCGATACTGTATATTTATTATTGTTTACGCGTCGTATATACTCACAGTTTGAAGAGGAATTAAACGACGCGTTGTCGGAAAGCTCGCGGATACGATGCATACACGGGTTCTCGGTTCGGCGAAAAATGTCAACCCGGGGACGTTGGTTCGTCTATTTTTGACGGCGTCCGCGAATTAGTGCGTCCCCCCCTCCTCCCGCGTCAACCGTTGTTCGAGCGGCCAATTTCGGAGGGGAGAGGGGAAGGGAATGGCCGTTCTGAATCTGTCGCATTCGCGGCGGCCCGGAGGGGAGGATAGGAGAATAGCCGTCGGAAACGTTTTTCCCGTTCGCGGCGGGTGCGCTCGACTGGCGAAAAGCGAGACGGGACACGGTCGTCCGACGGCCGTACAAATGTCGGCACGTATTACGCGCCCAAATACGTTCGTTGTATATTATTATTAAAACGGGAGATATCTCCCGGGCTATCGAACGCCCCGGTCTCCGCAGCAGTAGACACACACGCGCGCGCCCACCGTACCACTCGCTACATAGGTGCACGGATTTGTCCGGAAGGCTTAAATAATAATTGGTCAATTATAAACCTCCGGTTCGAAACTAATCGTTTACTCTCGCAGGAATTTGAATAATTCGTTCCCTATTTCTGTGCACCGTCGTAGAAGTGTTATTATCATCGGGCACACTATACGCGTCACGTCGTAGCTACTCACACCCGAAGTGTACGGGCGTTCGATATCCGCGCGTCGATTACGCGTGCGTCGGAAATACGCGAGCGCCAAACAACGACGCGCGCCCGTCGCGTAAGCGATTGCAGATATTTTCCAACAGCGGCACCGGGCCGACGAATTAAACTCGCGCCGTAAACGACGAAATAATTTACGGTACGCGCCGGAATCGTCGGGTTTAATACGCGCCCGTATACACACGTTCCGTAGGCCGGTAGTTGTACGTTTTTCGTGCGAAACCGCGGTTTTAATTCCGGTTCGGTATATATCGTCGTACTTACGTACATGCCGTACGGCGAGAGTGTTGGATTAAAACGCGTACGAGACAACGTAAAACGATTAATTTAACCATATAAGCGTACTTATCGTGCTTAATACGAGTATCAAGCGTTACGTATCGTACACGGGGTTCGCGATCTAAAACGAATCTAAAATATTCGAAAAAATGTAAACGACAATTTATATCAAACGTTGGACTACTTTTGAAATATATACATATTATATATGGGCGTATATGTGCGTATACAATACGATAGTTATGTCGTATATTTAATACGTTTTGAACTCGGTAATGAATCAATAGGTGCGAGGGAACGAACGAATTAATTTCGCGGTAAAACGTTTTTATAATACGTATATACGCTACATGTTGTTGTTACACGAACGGAATCGAGAATCATTTTCGGACATTCTCGTAGTCTGTTTAAGTCGAAACACAATTTCGCCGCCCAAATCTACGTTACCGTATTTTCGTTTAATACGCTATTTGAAACGGTATAATGCGCGTAAAAATGTAGACGACGTTTCGGCTTAAACGTACATTGGTACAAGGTAGGTTGGCTTACGACGTACACAATAAATGTATACGTTCGTCGACGAACATACTTTGTAGTGTACAATAGCAAATTAATATACGTTTTTTCTCGGGTTAAACGATTTCGTTAATTATTATAAATTGGTCGACAAACGGTTTTCGTTTTCGATTGGTCGTTTTAAAAAAATGAAACACCACGCTGGTACGCGTACCGATTTTTCGTTCGAAATAAACGATTTCTGTAAAGAATATGCCACGATCAGTTTGAAAATAATTTTCAGCGTAAACGGTAAAACGAAATCGTCACGGAATGTCGCGCTTTGTGATCTTTTATTTCGCTACTTAATATCAAACACTTTTCGTTGTTTCGTTCGTAAACAGGGACACAAGATGATTCGCTAAGTTCGATGGCCGAACCATGCCACGGCGTTAGGGATGGGGACAGTTACTTTCCGCTATATCCTTTTGTACAAAGTCTATACGGGGTGATATTCGACTTTGAAATCTTCCGTTCCCGCGCGACAACCCCGATACTTACATATATATATATATATGTCTATCCTACACGACGTCCGCGTTACTCCGGACGCGCGATTTTTTTTCGGCGTATCCGTCATATATACCCCGCCACGTGACACCCGAGCACACTTGTCACGGTTTTTTCTCTTTTTTATCTATTAAGATATCTTTCGCGGGCTAAGGGCGTAGATATAGGAGGGGCCGACGTGACAAGAACGCGCGGCGAATTTCCGGCGCTCGGACTAGGGTTCCGCAGATTCCACACTGCCGAAATTAGCCTCGCGAGTGTTTCAATCGGAAACGATCCATATATGTATATATATACGTAGAAACAGAGAGAGAGAGAGAGTGAGAAAGAAAGAAATCATAAATCATACGTAGGTCATTACGTAGCAATAAAAAACGTATATGTATATCTAAAAAATAAGAAAAAAAGTTTATATACGCGCGTGCGTGTGTGTGTCGACCAACCCCTAAAAAAGTCGTTATAACCTCATAGGGCCATTAGTCGAGTCCGGTAAAGCGGAAAAAAAACATATACACGCATAAGAGGGGGATGATCGTCGGACAGCGTGTGTGTGTATATATATATATACATAAATAGTACGTAAAATAGAGGCGAAACGCGCGGTACGCAAACAACGCGCGGCGGATTCGCTATTTTTTGTTGTCGTTTTTTTCGGGGGTTTTTTTTTCCGCTTTTTGTTTATACAAATCGAGGGGAATGTTTTTACGGCCCTTTTGTTCGCCGTCTTTAGCGTGCGCTAAATTTCCGGGTGCTCGACTTCGTCGACTTCCTGACGAGCGCCCGTCGTCCCGGATACCGTTTCTCGTTAATCACCCGGTCGGGCCGTCCCGCGCCGCCGAGGGATTCGCCCCCGGGGCCGATTCTTCTATTCGGTCGCCGCCGAAAGCGTTTCGCGCGGACATAAATATCGTATAAATGTGTGTGTACGCCGCGTATTTATTTTTTTTTTAAGGTCGCCGCGTTCGTAACGGACAATGTATCATGTACAGTTTGTAAGCGCATCCTGCCGTGTGTGTGTGTGTGTGTCTGCGTATATATATATATATAATAAACGCGTAATACAATACGGCCGGACTACCCCGAAGCGCGGTCGGCTTGTTGTATACAACGTCGTGCGTATACGAGGTTACCGGGGTCATCGGGTACGCGGGCGCTCTTCGTCCCTTTGTAATACGCTCGCCGGACGATACGTTTTTAGCCCGGCGAGCCCGTAATTGTCGTACACACTACGGGTAGTACGGCGCGTTGTTCGAAAGTCCTATTGTTTTCTCGTAAATTATTTCCGACGTGTGTTGATCGTCGCGGCCGTTCGAAAACCATTCGGTAACACCACCTCCGTCGTTGATTCGCGTTACCGTTACCGGGTACGTACAGTGGAACAGAAACGGTGTGTCTGGCAAGACACGGACGTCGTACGCGTCCGCGACATACGTCGACCGACAATTTTCCTAGGTAGCTTTATCGGCCGGGGGAACGCCGACGGGACAATTATGAAACCGAACGGACGGCGGCGTAACAGTCGACCCGGCCGAAAATCGCCACGAAACAAATTAACCGTTTACTTTCGATACGTTCGTTGTTTAAAAGGTACCTTCGCGAGTATCGCTTATATCGGAGCTTGTTTAAAGGAACTTCGTACCGCGTGCGTGTTCCCGTCACGGGCGTAAGTACATTATAATTAGATACGTACACGCGCCACGATCACAACCGACCGCGGGACGAGTCGTATACCAACGAAAACCGTCGTCTAACGAACTTTTACGCATAAACACCCTTTTGGGTGAATCCCACGCGAACGCGACCGTTGGAATTCGATTGGCCGTAATTGGCGTGTACACGGTAATACCTAATGTACGTGAGCCCGCGAAAAAAATAATAAGAATATTCTACGTCGGTTTTGTATTACGGAAGCGCCGTCTCGCCGGTAACGAAACGGGTAAATCGAGAAATAAAAATACAAACGTCGACGCCGTTACGTAATTCGAATATTAGATAAATATATTATATTTATAATATATTCGTTTTGTTATCGATATCGAAATAATATTTATACAAGTATAGTACGCGTCGCGTTATACGTAAATTGTGAACGACGTTGACGATTTTGACTGAGGGCGAGAAATCGTTTAAAACGTTTAATTACGTACACGAATCGCGGTCGACCGGTTTCAATTTATCGTCGCGTTCCACAACGCGTTCTAACTTTGAATCGACGTTCGCAAAAAACACACGAATCGATTACGAAACGCGATACGGTACGCGAATGGAACGTTTAAATACGCCGCCGTTGACGACACTGGACCATTAACGGCGCGAATAGTTACCGTTTGCACGTTACTTGGTATTAAAAATGTATTCCTAGCGACGGTTAGGCGCTTTGTTTTTTTCGATCGACCGTGAGGAGGGAACTGTTGGTCACGATACTGCCTGCCCCACTGTCATCGTTGGTTAGGTGTCGTCGTGTATATTTGGCGCCACTTATGTTTCTTATATTCGATAATGAGAAAATTCCGATTTTTAAAATTGACGACCGAAGAAATTTCGGTAATTTTTTTGTACTTGGTTCGACCATGTTTTCGTATTAACTCGACTGGCCAACGAAATTATTAATCTTGGCCAGCTTCGAGAGCGTTAACGTTACAGTTCAACTAGGTGTTTCGTTATTGTTTTTTATTCCGTTTACGAAACCGTCGAAATTAATCGAAAATTCCCTCGCTAAATATTTACATAAATTCGCGCGTTCTACGCGAATAAAAGTAATTATTATCGACGCAACGTATTTACGTTGAAATCGCCATATTAAAAATATTTTCGACAAAAGTTCGACAATGTTTAAATAACGAAAAATTAAAACGCGTTTAACCGTATATACATATAAGTATATCGATTAATCGAGATAGAACTGAAAATCGAAACGTCATATATCGTTTTCGAACTTTTTTCGTTCGTAATTTCGATTTCCTGTCGCCAATAACAGGGCTTTGTGGTCTTGTGTAATCGCTTTTCGATTTCGTTTTTCAATTTTAATACAATTACATTAACAACGTAAATAAATTACAATTTGGCGACATCGACCGTTCACGCGGCGCTCATAATCTCGCACGATTTGCGACCGAATTCGCGATAAATTTGTTTATAAGCCCTCGCCTACTTACGGCCTAGGCACACCGCCGTCGTCCATCCAGTCCCCGCGCGTGCCTTTTGTTTTTCGCCACTCCGAATTATACGCATGCGCGCGCGCGCACTGATTGGCGTTCGTGTTTTCCGTTCCCATTGTCGATACGATTTATAATCGCGCCGACAATTACGTTGGTTCGTCGTAATTGTTAATCGAGTACGCAATACGCGTACACACGTTGTATTTCGTCAAAATAGGAGTTTCAAAAAAAAAAAAAAGAAATCGGGATCGTATATCGTTTGTCCCAGAAATACACTTTCACGGTGTGTGTGTGTTATTATTGACACCTCAAGACAAACAAGACTGTCCGTTTTGTAAATACGACGACATTATATATATATACGCGAGAGATGACGACTACGACGTGACACGCAACCCAAGTGAAACGCGACGGATAAACTTCCGAAAAGACGTTGCGCCGTAGGATCGAATGAAAACCGTCGAGACGCTTACGCGAGAAATGACGTATAAATATTTTATACGCTTACTTATATGGTAGTGACGTAAACGTACGTATCATATACCGATTGATTGGTTGCCGCGGAGCGCACGCCATGTACGACTGACTGTGTACGCGGTATATAGAACTTTGGAAAAATCCGAAACGACTTCTCCGCTTATCGATAACGGCGAACATGTAGAAACGTCTCGAGTGAAATCCTACGACCGCGGTATTATCCGTGTATTACGCGTGTCCGTAATTACTCTTATACGCAAAATCGGCCGGGCCCGAACGCGAATCCGTTACGCGATTTTGTAATAAAACGCTCGGCGATACGGCGAAGGTTCCAGGCAAAAGTTATCGTGTACGGCGAACACGCGATAATTCGATAAAAACCCGTCGAATAACCAGCGTGGGAAAACGAACCGGGGAGAAGGAACGGGAAAGCGCGAAAAGAACCGTTGTACGGTCGTGTGTTTTACGTGCCGTATGCGTACGACTTTCGACGACGCTAATTTTTTCTACATTTCTCGCCCGTGTACGTGAAATCGTAACGCGAACGTTTTACAAAAAGAAAATAACGATACCGACTTTCGGGGACGTTACGTACGCGTATACACAGTCGTATGTGTGACTCGGAAATCCAAGAGCACGAATACGCGCGATAATAATAATAATAATATTTTTCCCTTTTCTGTTCGCCACCAGAAAATGTACGTTTAATTAGATTTATGCGTCTAGACTGAAAAATTGCGGTCGAGCCCCTAAATATTACTTTTTTTTCGTTTTAATAGGTCCTCGTGTTTTATTGACAGCTATTTCTCTCGCGCGTGTTCTCTCTCTCGCTTTCTCTCTCTCTCTTTCTCTTTCCTACTCACACTCCCACTCACTCGCTTTCTTCTCGGCACGCTCGAACAATATCCGAGATGGGGCAAAAAAAAGTAATAATAAATACCTACATTCGTAAATGAGCGCGCGTGTAGATATATACCTCCGTGTCCGACCTGTCCACGGTCGAGGCCCGGGGTCGGTGTGGCTACTATTTTTTTCCTTCTTCCACGGGGCGGGGTTAATTGTTAGCTGCGGGTGGTAGCCCGAGCATTTTGAAACCCCGTCGGGTTCCATACCGAACAAGACGTGCGCGTACATACACACACACACACACGTGTATACATATACGTACGAGTTATTACGAAGATTTTGATGTTGGAAAGTAGCGAGCCTTTATTATTATACTATTATCGTCGCTGTTGTTATATCGTTTCGAGTCGAAGGTAGAGTAAGTGTGTGTGTGTGTGTGTGTATGAAAGAGATAGAAACAAAAATAGAAATACGTGATATTAAAAAAACAACCGCCGCAGCCGACGAGACAAGCGTGTCATAGGATTCCCGTGTGATTCCCACGCGCAGGGTCCTGCCGCATACACGCATACATGTATGTATATATATGTACGGGCGTGCGTAAGATCACGAAATTAAATAAACCGTCTGACAGCTCAATTTTTTAATGCCGCGAAATCAAATTGGACCGTTTTCCGTGAGTTATATACAAGCTACGGCTATAGCCGTGTACGTGCCGCCGACGATTACAATCTCGACAAAGTGTACACACATTATATATATTACGTTAAACGTTCTGAAACAATAGAGAACACACACACACATATATATATATATATAAATGGACGTAGCGTATTTTTGGGTTCCCCGACGGCCGTTTTGTTGCGGCGGGACGTCGTCGTATTTTATATACGCGCGCGCCTAATACGGTATTCACCGACCATATATCGTACGCGTGTCGTTTTTAAGGATCCTTAAAATCTCTACGCCTGCTCACGTACACGTCGGCATACCCGTTCCTCCGGACCCGCCTCACGGACGACACGACCCCATGGCCGCTGTCCCTCTGGTCCGAACCCGTATCCCGGGACGTACGACGTAAATCGGTCGTTCTCGCCGTTATTCGCGCCACCCGTTGCCGAATCGCTACGTTTCGTCGTCAGTGTTGCCGAGCGCCCGATTAACTTCCAGTCGCCCCGCTTGGCTGACTTATTTATCCGACCGCGTCGACACTTCCCGTGCCCACACCAATACGGTTTTCCCTCCGCGTCTTCGCACGCTCAATTTAACGCGGCCGTTTGCACGCGGTACGACTAGTGAACGCGCGCGAAATCAGTGCGTCGACCGACAATTGTCGTTAGGCCGTTATTAAAAATAACGCGCCGGTAGTGGTCAACTACATCTAACCGTCGAAAGGGACCGTACTATTAAATACGCCTAATATCGAACGAAACGGGCCGATAATATTGTAGACCCTTCAATGGTATGGATACGGTCACACAAGGATTCTCGCGAAATGTGGAACGAACGTGGAACGTTTCGAACACGCACTAGCCCGCGGGTCCTCCCGACTCTGAGAAAATCTATTTAGCGCTACGGAGTTTGTGTGCGTGTGTGGGTACGAAGGGGCGGTATTTTCTGTATATTAGTAATAGTCGCGCGATATATTTCTTTAATTGACTATCGGAGTTCTCAGTGGCGATTAGTGAATGACCCGACAATTTTCCGTGCACGACGTGGACGTCCGAGAACGTATAAATTGTTGAATCGACGTCGAATATATGAAAATTGTTCGTCGATTCCCGGCCGGACCGTTCGAATTTGTCACGTATTTACGTTAAAACGTGCGCATTTATCCGGCGACATCTACTCGCCGTCGTATATTTTTTTTAATCACTATACGACGCATTCTCGTGTTTCACCAAAGTCCGTATATCGCTATCGAACTAAACACACACACACGCATATACGTACAAACGCGGTCGAGTGATTCAAAAACGATATACGCATACTATATTTCGGTTTGTACTTGGGCCGCGGTATTTGTAAATGTACGGCGTGTCGTACCGGCCAACTATAATCTCTCGGCACGGAGTTTCGACGATGCGTACGTAAAAAGTCGTAAAAACGCTCGTTTAAAGTATCGTCGTATTTTTTATCTTTTTTAACTGCGGGGACGCCGTTAATTTTACTACCTGTTTTTATCGTGATTTTTTTTTTTTAGAAGACATCTTTTTAACTCGTAATTACTACACTATTACACGAAACAAATAACAATAATTACCGTATACACGCGCTGGTGGAACGGCGATACGTTACAAGCGTACGTTAAATATTGTATACACGCGTAACCGGCACTTTTATAATTTGGGCTCGTTGACGGCCGCGGCGATAATTATTATAACGTACGTACGCGCGTTTTTCTCGAAACGACGAGACTTCAAACAAGGATGTTACTTTGAACAACGAAACGGTACAGCTAAACGACGAACGGAAAAAAAAATTAAAATAATATATATATATATATATGTACGCGCGCGTGTACGTAATCTTCGGTAAATTCCGATATAATACAGAAGAGACGCCCGTTTATGGGGCGAGTTTAACAACTTTTATAAGTTCAAGGCGAAAATAACCGTTTTGTACGACCGACAAAATAATTTTAACCCCCGTACGGAAACAATAGGTTTTAATTATTTCCGTCGTAGACAAATTCGGGGCGCCGCGAAAGCGTATTTATCGAACGAAAAGGATTTTACATTCGTGTCCGCTACAATTTTTGTGCACGAGCACGAACCGAAAACGGTACGAAAATGCGGTCGATTTCCCGTAGTGTCGTCATCATTGTTCGGGCCCGTGATTTAGCGGCAATATAGTCGCGCGAAAGTACCCGCGCACGGAACAACGGACGGTCGGATGATGTTCGCACGGATACGACGGACCCGACGCCGCCGCGTTACCGAATCGATTTATTATTCAAATTCGACGACGGTTTGTTGTTGCGCGGCGACAACTTCTCGTCACAGTGGCGGCGGGTTCGCGCGCCTACCGCGGCCGTAGAGTCGTGAATGCGATTCGAGAATACGGCGGTCGCCGCGCCGCCGCACCGGGGCGCGATCCAGAAGCGCGATTATAAACCGCGGCCCGAGAGGACTACGGCGTAGGGAACGCGCGCGATAATAAAATATAATGTGCGTATATATATTACATATTTATAGGCAGCCGCAAAAGTATGTACCCCCAGCCACCCAGCCCGTCGTAGGTATATCGGCATAATAGTGTACGCGGAGAATTCCTTTTAGCGGTGCACGCGCACGCGCGTAATATTCGAGAAAGGACTAGAAAACGAATACGAAAAAACAACAACAACAACGAACGAATACGAATAAAATGAAAAAAACCTCCGCGCGGATGAAAGTAACGTATAAAAAAATAATAACGTACGCGCGTATAAATATATATATATATAAGAATAAAATAAGAAAAACGAAGAGGAGTACAATGGTATAAGGCGCGCGGGTTCGTGTGTGTATATGTATAAACGTAAAATAATAACAATAATGTATAAGAAAGACGGCGGAGGGGGGAAAGTGGTGGGGTAAATAAAAAGAATAAATAAATACGGTCGCACGAATAAAACGGGCCCGAGTGAATTATTACGGTTTGTACAAATACGATTCAAAGAGAACTTGCGAGGCGGCGGCGGCGGCGGTAGTAGCGACGGCGCGAGGGCCGGGTGGAAGAGGTGTCGTCGTCCACTTGTGGTCTCTCGCGCATTTGCATAAACAATGACACGAACCGGCTACCGGATTCCCAGTGGCGGCGATCTCGACGACCGCGCGTGGGTTATTCCGCAGCCGCGCGTCTCCGCGAGACCCCTGTGTACCTACCTATATATTATACACACACACACGTATACGACGTACAGCAACGTGTACGCAGACACGCGCCAATGTGTGTGTGTGTGTGTGTGTATGTATAGGACGGAGTGTCGTTGTTACTCGATCGTAGGTCGCGTATTCGCGTGTTTCGGTCGCGAAATCGACGACTCGAAAGAAAAACCGTTTCAACCGCGGCCGTCACGACGTCGGAAATTACGCGTGTCCACGCACCCCCCCGGTTGTCTTTTATTAACCGAACGTCGCCGTCCGATAACGACGAAATCAAACGCGCCATCTCCTTGGACGTCCAACATACACGCGCGCGCGCACGTCCGTTATAGCTATTCGCTACAAGAGTACGGCGGCGCCGTAACGAAACGGACGGTAAAACTTTCGGACGACAAGTAGTAAAAACGACCGAAAAATCTATGCCGCTCGCCGTATTTGTCGCGAAACGGTCTGGGCTCTACGTCGACTTTAGTCTCGGGAACCGAAGAATAGTACACCGGCGCGCGCCGGAAGGTGGTTGGAATTCGTTTTATTAGTAGTCTGAACGTTTCGGCGTCGTCACGATACAACGAAAAACGTCTCGATCTCGGATAACTCGACGAAAACGCGACGTTTACATTTTGGAGAGGGGCGGCTGACGCGTGTTTTTTGACGCTATCGTCCGAACCGCGACAGGGAACGCTCCGACACTTTTAAGACCGCCTGCAGTCCACGACTGGGCGGGGGCAGGACCGCTGTTGAGCACAGTGACCGTAGCCATCGTCGACCATGTGGGAGCGTCCGCGGGCCAGCGCCGAAATTATAATAGTATCGCGCCAATCGCGGGAACGTATTGTTCGCTTTGCGACGTCGTCGGTACGACGAAATACATTTGAGGCGATATTTATTTGTCTAGTATAATCGCGTAATTCGTGATTCCGTTGGATTACGGCGACTTACGACGTAACTGACGTATGATCGTCACAACCTTGTACGACGTTTTTCGAACGAATACCGACCGACAAAGTAAAATTGTTTTTTAACACCAACGTCGTAATATTATCCGGAATTCGAAAATAACACCACGCGGAAAAAGTATTAAAAGTATCGGCCACAGTACGCGTTAGAAAAAGAAAAACGTTTAAATTTAGTTTCGCGATAACGTTTAAATTTATAAACGGTCGGTCAAAATGTTGTTGGTCGTAATACAGTCGTATATACTCGCGTCATTTTGGCGTATTTTCAGTTGTTCGAAAATTACGATCGAGTTCGTTTTAATATCGCGGCTTTAATTCAATTAATACGTATATGTATATACCGTACCCTATACGTCCGAGTTCGAATGAATCGATTAAAAACGAAAAATACGTTTTATACGTGCGTGTGTGTACCTGTATTAGTCGCGATGCTCGAAAGCGTATCGGAAAAAGAAAAAATATATACGCGTATATATTAAATACGATTTAAGAATGAATCGTGGTTGCATTGTTTGAATTTTTTTTTATTCTTTCGTTTAATTTTTTTGTTTTTTTTTTTACATACATACGAGTACGTAATATATAAATACGCTACCGAAGACGTGTGTGGTTCGTGACCAGAGGTCGATTTTTGAGATCAAAAGAGCGGCCGTATGCGCGGAAAGTGTGTGTATATACATATATATGGCTTTATTCTCTGTGAGTTTAATAATATAAGGCGTAATATTAATTCCTACGTAAAAGATAGCTTCGAGAGACGCGCACGATAACTTGGCTATTAATACGTGCATTCGTTATACGCACGGAAAGATCGAAACGCGCGTATTTTTCTCTCGGGGTCTTTAAACGCTCCACTGGATTGTTCGATTTCGTTTTTTTACTAGAATTTATTCCGCGCCGAAATTGTTTATTCGTTTCAATATTATTTCCGTTTCCAGAGGAAGTAATATCGCGCGCGCGTATATATACACTAATACATAGGCCTCTCCGGTGTATAACTAGCCGGTACACTTTTAATATATACTATCGGGTGACCGAGCTTTGCTCGGTATTTTTTTATGCACGTCGTTGGATTTGTCTCGTAGAGATCTTGAATTTGAGCCCCCCCTCGAGGGTCTACAACAATTAGAACTGGTCGAAAAAAAATAAGTTTGAAATTAGCGAAAAATCGAAACACCATGTCTCGGTCAATATTCAACGGATTTGCGTTTTGTTTGCGTCATTGAATTCGTCTCGTCGAGATATTGAATACGAGCCCCAATTCGTAGGTCAATAACGATTAGAACCCGTCGAAAAAGTAAAAAAACTACGAATTTTGACTCACGCGACCGCCGTTAAATTTATATTGTAAATCTAATAACACCAAACGCAAGATTATCGCCGTACGCATATTTGGTATAAAGTTGGAATTTCTACGACAATTTTAACCGTTCGAACGAATTGTTTTCGTTTTCGACGTTTATATGGCAAAAAATGAAAAAGTAATAATGAAACCTAGCTAGATCGATTTATCGCCTTCGAAACCCCCTGCATACTAAATTTCATGAAAATTGTCGGAGCCGTTTCCGAGATTCAGATTATATACAGTATATATACAAGAATCGCTCGTTTAAAGGTATTAGATATTATTTAATCGTTTTTCCGGGACCGACGAATAATGGACGCTGGCGTATTCGTCGAAAAAGGGATAAAATGTTTAACGGCGATAATTCCTCGTGCGTGTCGGTTAAATCGTTCGCGTCCGTTCACATTGGTGAGCCCCTGCACAAACGTTCGTCCGGGATTTCGAATTCGTCGCGACGTATTCGATCGTGAACGACCCGTAATGAACGAACGCGATAGGCACCACTACGACTAAATAAATACGGCCGACGTTACCCCGGACTGTACGATTCAACCGGCGTGTACAGTAACGTCGAGATTCGGAGGACAGACCGGGGGGGGGACGTGTTTATTATTATTATTATTATTATTATTATTATTACTGTTAATCAAGGATTAAAACAATACGACGCGCGCGCGCCCGAATTTTCGCCGAAAATGTGTGTACGTTCAAAACAGCGCGACAACGCGCTGGAATCGAACCGAAATCATAATCGACGGTAACAGAACGTAGCGCGCGCGACCGATCTATGTGTTTCACGATTCACGCGGGCGAACCGTAACCGCGCGCGGAATTTCGTCTCGCCGGATCGTTTCGCGTGTACGTGATAATAACATAATCGGTCTCGGGACGGGAACAGACGGGGCAATTCATTAAGACAACGGGTCTCGTACGTTGTCCGGCGGCCCGGGAACACGACAACCGTTCTGGACAATTGTGCGTGAATCGCTATTTATTTCAATCGCCTACGACCAAACCTGTTCGTTCAGGTTATTTCGTTTGCATAACGCGAAATTAAAAATCTCACGCACGCGTATATATATATATATGTGTATATAACTACCCGTTTTCGCCACGAACGCGCCAATCTATCGTTGATTTGCGGCGGTTATTCGACGCGCGGACAAAACACGAAGCGTTTACATAAATTAAAACGCGGCGCGTCCCGCGGCTACCGACGTTTTCGTAAACGCTTTTTACCGCCGATACACTTTTCGAACGAATATACAAAAAGCGAGTTCGAACGAATATGTACGTGGTCGTTTTTCGTTAGACGTTTCGAACATTAAAAAAAAAACGGGTAATTCGAAAACGACAACAATCGTCGGAAAAATGTCGCCAACGTTGATTGAACAATGCGCGTTGTTTTCGACACTCGTTTCGGTGGTATACGACGTGCTTATACGTATACCGTGTAATATTGACCGTCCCGAATAGTATTCGGTCGGCTATTAATCGAACGTAAAAACCGGCGTGTTTAATGATCGGTGGTTGGAACTAGAAGTTTCGTTAGCGAATATTCGAAAGCGCAATTTGCCGGCGAACGGGCAATGACAGCGGCGAACAGCCCTTTGTGGTCGACACGTTTTGCGGTCACGTGAATTTAGATTTTACGCGTATAGCGCACGTTTATACTATAGTCAGTCGAGTTTTGTATTCCGACAAACATGGACGTTGCACAATGCTTATGGACATTATATAGAGGAAGGCAGCGTCGTAGGCAGAGAAATAGGAAATATCGGGTTCGTCCTATTTAAAAAAAAACGGACTTAGTACAAACTTGTACGTCACACTGTATCCAAGTCTAAAAAATTATGAACCCAAATTTTTTAACTATTTCCGCGTGTCAATACGATATTTTGATGAATCGTTGCGGCTAATCGAAGGTTATCATTATTTTAATAACGAAGGAAGTGTACAATGACAAAACCGCGTGATATAAATTGTAAAAATGTAATAATGTAATAGGCGCAATAATGTTAATAACTATAGTTTTTAATGTAAAATAAGAACGTGAATTACGTGAATCGTTTTAAAAATTATTCGTTATTGAATATACGTTTGTTTATGATTTAACTAATTAAAAATACCTACCAAGAACTTTTTATTCTTTCTTCCGTATCATCTTGTTTACAAAAAATTACCTCTTCCCGGGCATTTTTTTTTCGTGATTTTGTTGGAGTAATGGCGAATTGTCATGTCCCGAATCGAGGGCCTTTTCCCAATTTCGTCAATAAAAAGGTCGGTATTGAATTCATCAATTGTCGTAGACGAAAAATAGTGTTGCGAAACAAGTACTGAAAATCGTAACGGGGATCTATCGTCTTGAAGCACGCGTTGCAACGAAACACGTCAACGCAAATCTGTACAATGTTCAAACGCGCGCCACGCAGGTTGTTTGCGGTATCGTTGCGTTGAACGCGCGTGATCATATGTACAATAGTGGCGGTTGTATTATAATTGTAAACGCGCGTTTAACGCTCTCCATGTGAACCAAGCCTAAGACGAAAGTCGGCGTTAAAAATACGACGAACGAAAACACATGTCCGTCTATCGTCGTACCGGCGTAGTGTTATACGAGGAAAACGATAAAAACCTCTTCTAGGTGGTACCGGGCGTACACGATTGTCGGGTGTGTAATAAACATCAACGCCCCCCCCCCTCTGGGAAAAGTGTGTTCGTAAATTGCCCCCCTCCGGGACGTCGGTCAGCGGTCTACGCGGAGATGACGCTATAGTGTACGTACAACGGTGTACAATACGGCGACGTGGTTTATCATGTGTGTGTGTGTGTGCGTGCGCGCGTGTCGCGACGGGTGGGCACGTACGATTACGCACGCGCGTAATATTCGACGACGACGATAATTATTGTCGCGGATTCCTGTTGGGGGCTGTATTCTTCTTGCGGTGTACACAACACCTGGCCGGTATGATAAGCGCGTAGTCGTAATAATAAACCCGGGAAAAGACGGCGGACGTACGTGATTTTTAACCGCTCGGACGAGATTTCGCCACCCCGGGTTGTCCGCCGTTCGACTCCGACACCGCGAACAATGGCCCGTGTGGTACACCGCCGTTTCCGCAACACACGTCGAACGTTACGCGGGCGGATCGCTTCGCGTACGTCGACGCACGCCTGACGACAATGGCCCGCCGTTGGCGCGACTCTACACACACGCCCGCGCTCGTGTTTTTTTGTTTATTATATGAACGATTTCGTGTACGCTTCGGCGGTACCGAGGGACACTCGCGGTCCCTGTGTACGTCGCGGAGGCCGGCGAGTATTTCTTATAGTACGCGATTGGCGCGTCCCCGCCGTTCACCCTACGCGCGATAAACATTTACCGCGTCCGAACATACGGCGGAAGTCGCTCCGGACGGCTTAGTCCGAAGATTGTCGAAAATTGAACGAAATCCCGCGATGTATCCGGCTCGTATTCGAGTATAGAATAAAAGGGGTCCTCCGAATGATTTAAAACCGCGCGCGGTTTACGCGAATAGTATTTCGTTTCCGAATTCCTAATAATACTTTTACCGCTTCGAAACAAGTATATACGTGCGTCCGATAATAGTCGTAGACGACGAAAGAACAATAACGTTCGTTCGGACGGGGGAGGATAGAGGATAGAGGCAAAGCGGATAGAGGCGGTAGGGGTTGGGCTGACCCTTGCGGATTTGTCGACAATTTTCGCGATTTGTGACGCCTATGACGAGGTATAAACGTTTTCCGATCGAAGTTCGCGTATAACAACAGCGAATTTTCTTTTCTACTTTGTCCACGAACAAATGTTGTAGTTCTCCGTGTTCCGGTAGCGCTCTAACGGTAATTTATTCGACACATTTTCGGATTTAGCCGGCAGCTTTTCATAATCGTTCCTTTTTTTTTTGTCGAAATTTTACGATTTTGCATATTCGTTCTCACTCCGTGCAATTGAACCGGCCAAAGATATCATTACGATTCATGAAGCACGGACTTCGGGGTTAATAGTTTTTTTTTTATCGCGTAAGTAACCGCGTATATTTCGGGATTAAAGAATAGTTAGCACGTCGCCGCGTATTTGCGAATACAACGCCTTTTCGGCGCAAAATAACGGGCGAACGTACGAGAGAAAAACGATAATTACTCCGACAGTATTATTCCACTTCCTTTAAACGTGCCTAGAAATAAATCGCGATATGAACGAACGATACGGATCATTACCGCGATACACGACCGCCCGACGGGCCTCACCGTCACTCTAGGTCCGCCGTAATCGCGAAGCGTAACGCTTAGTTTTAACACATACGTCGAATAGTCCGTTTGATAACTACGCGTGTGTAGGAGGACGTTCTTTTCTGTCGGCCGTTTGTTAATACCGTCATTCTCGGAACGGCCAAAAAGCCCGTGGTGTCGTTCGAATTTCCCCCTACGACAAAACCGATCAAACCGTTTTCGCGACGAACGCTATTTATTTAGTCACACTATCGTTCCATCCACCACAGAAACGGTGACCGCTGATTTCGTAAATATTAATACGCGTACGTAACGTTCGGACGTTTATCGTATAACGTAAAAATATTTAGCGGTATTTTTAACGGTCGTAAAACTTCCATATATTTTCCGGTTTTAGAGAACCGAGAATTCTGTCAACGACGAAAAAACGTCGTATAATTGAGATGTTTAGGGAATATAATTCGGACCTCTAACGACGAAAAACTACTCGACGAGAAATCGTTTTTTTTTTCTTATTTTTCGGTAAAATTATATCGACCGTAAAAGAAAATTATTATTTCGGTGGTCCGATTTTGAACCCTTGATATATTTACGCGTATACGTATATATTACGCACGTTCGGTTTCACCTACACCTAACTCGAGTAGCCAAGGACGTATATTTAAGGGTTCAAACTTTAACCGGGGGGTATTTTTGTTTTTTACAATAACGAAATGTTAATCATTTTTTATTCGTATCCACGGCCCGTTGCGTGCGCAAATATATAACATAAACTAGATCGCTATCGTCCGATACTGTTTAACGTTATTTATTAACGGCACAGTGTTGTACCGCTGTTTCGGTCGTGACGTTTTAAATATATACCGCGGTTTCGTATCGAACTATTGTTCCTCGAGACGATTGAAAACAAACTAGTATTTGGCGAAAAATGAAAAACGCGATATTCGCCAAAAGGTGTATTTAACGTGTTTCGTCCGATTGAAATATCGCAACCCGACGGTATATTGACGAATACGTTGCCAACTACGGTGTTTTACAACACAGTTCCCGAAATACGTACGTGTTCAAAAAACGAAAAATTTTTTAGGATGTAGATGTCGGTCTTTCGTTCGAGTGTATGTGAGTAACTCGTATCCACCAAAACACTATTTTATTTAGTTAAACTGTACCGTAAACGATCGTAACAAAATATCGATAAAAGTAATTTTTACTTCCGCCGTGCCATTCCCGCCCCAACGAACAATTCCTGGCTTAGCGCTAAACCTATTTACGTATTTCGAATTGTGGGTGTTGGGAAAATCCCGTCGAATCGTTTGTACGTTACGTAATAGATAATATCGAATCGAAAAATCGAAACGACTTCTCTATCGAAAATCGCCCGGTTTTGAAGCCTCGAAATTAACTAGATTCTCTATGCGACAAAATCGAAACGTATTTTTACGGCAAAACGCGACAATGTCCGCATTCTTCGTTAATATTCGATATTTTTGATACGTTACGAACAAAACAATATAGAAATTCGAACCTCTGGAAGCTAAAAAAAACACAATTTAACCATTCCTCACCCTGTTTACTGCCCTGCCACACGGCCACGTATACGTGGTACCTGATAGTAAATAGTGTATACGGGATTTATCACGACAACCGATTATCGTCCGCCCATAGACGGCAGTAGATCACGCTACTCCAAAAACCGTTACGATTTTCAAATATATAAAATACGACTAACGCAACCGTAAAAGACGCTTTTTCGGAATCAAATAAATTAACGAACCCGTTTTCGAAATACGCGACGCCATCTACCGGACCGAAAGTAACGAACTACCGATCGCTGACGTTAGAGCGCACTGCCAGTATACACAATTCGCTCGTACGGTGATTATCTGGCGATCGATTACCGTTACGAACCCGTCATAACCGTAGCGTTCAAACGCGTAATTTCAGGGGGGGGGGAAAGAGAGATTTTCCGCCAGACCATTTCATTTTTAGCGTATAACGACGCTACGCGTAGTTACGTACTAATAAATTGTTAAAACAACGTCGTAATTAACCTAACGCCCGAATTTCAATATTTCTACTTACGTTCGCGCAGTATAAATACTAAACGTAGTGTGTTGCCCGCGCGGTAAATATCGCGTAAATTGTAACGCGTATTTTGAATTACACGAAGAACAAACAAATAGTTGCGCGTATGGTTGATAACAGAATATCGGTATAGTTTGGTAAACAAAAAAAAACGTCCGTTAAGGGGAAACGGATTTTCGCTAAGCAAATTTTCGGAACGCCCGAGGGCGACTGGACGAGACGTTTAAAATTATATTCGACGCCAGTGTATCGTGAACCCGATGTTACCATCCGCGCGCGCGCCTCCGTCGATAAATTTATAAAAAGGTTCGACAATATTCGTATACGACGATTTCGATCCAAACACTGGACCATAAATTCGACCACTTAGAACGCGAATAACGTTTCGATTCCGACCAAATAATCGAACTTATCGTCGTCCGTTTTACCGTTATCGCGGAAGCGGAACCTATTAACCATTTCGGGCAGGAGGGATGTACACGTTTGTATCGTAAAAACGGAATATTATTATTATTCGCGTATTCGGTAATAATCGTCGCGTTTCGTTGATAACGATGGATAAATAGAAACATGCGAACGACCCGCCCAGAGATGTTGTGGTGGACGTTTGACGACAATTATCGTATCCTATCCCGAAACAAATCCGGCCAGCGAATTGTCTATTTCCAATTCCATGGTTACGGCGCGCGCGTTGTGTAGCAATAATAAACGGTTACCGTTCGACGCGCGAATAATCACGATAAAGTAACGATTTCCGTTGAAAAACGTTTAGGTTCAATAATTTGCCGGAGTCGGCCTGTGAAGCGTCAAGAAGGTTCAAAGCGTTACCAAACTGTAAAAACTTGACAAATCGGCCTGCTATTACGAAGTAATTGGAAAGTACGGCCAACGTCGTCGTTGAATACGGCCCAATTATAAACGAGTAAGTGCGACGAAAACGATTTATTGTCCCAAAATATATATAATATATACATATCCAAAACTGACGAGGATTTATAAAATTTAATTACTTAAGGCGTCGCTTTTTCAAAATTAATTTTCACCTTAATAAACGACTGGTTTTCAAACTTACCGTACAACCTTCGAATTAACTTCGTAAAAAGTTATCCACGTGTTGTACACCGAACCGCTCGAATTTACGTTACAAAGCGACCGGTAGAACAACTACGGGCTGAGGTCCGATCGTCCTCGGATTCTTCTCATTCCTGATTCGACTGCCCGGATACCGAAATTCTCTCGCGATTTCGTTCTCGCCGAGATAACCATCTGCGTCTTTTTAATCGGTTCAGTACCAACAACGCGCGACCGCGCCAGCGTTCGTGTGCCGAATAAATGTTCTCGCCCGAAATTGTCGTCTTGACGCGTATTCGTTCGTACGACGAAACGCTATTTACTATTCCCTTTGAGCGTAACCGTTTTATTACGTTCGCGTCCAAACATTTGTCCTTATAATTTTCACGAAAAATGAAAAAATACTCTCGAAAACAACAAAAAATCCACCCGAATTCACTTAGGGTTTTTATTTTATCAACTTAGCACGCTAACGGATCGTTAGAATATTATATATTCCACGATGTTTTTTTTAACAAAAGTATAACACGTTCGCTCGACAATCTCGTTCATCGTTCGATTCTTTTGGAACTTTGGTTAAACTAATGTACAAGTTAATATTTTGTTATTCATTCGACAGTATAAACCAACGTAAGGGTTATCTAAACATCATGAATGACCAACGAATAGTGAAGAAGAATCAGAATAATATAAAGTCAAAAGTAAGTTAGGTTTATGAATATTTACATTTTTTCGTTTTACACGATATATGTACCTATCTAACCTAACCGATAAAATATTCCAACATTTAGCGTCCAAAATGGAACTCGTATTTTAAAAAGACCAATTCCTTAAATACCGAAGTAAGTGTTTTGTTCTTACGAGCGCCCTGTATTTTTTCAACGTTTAACGTCTCGTTAATTATACACATTGTAGCCACTCGTGAGACCGCAAAAAATTCGTCAATTGGAATCACCGAAAAATAACCTTTACGATATAAAAAAATTGGAAAAAGTGAGAAAAAAGTGTTTGATACATTTGTGGAAAACTCTAAAAGCCAAACCATAAAAACTACAAATAAAAATAAATTAATATCCTCTCGGTTCTAAAACGCGCGAACGCCTGTGTGTGTGTGTGTGTGTGTGTGTGTGTGTGTGTGTGTGTGTGTGTGTGTGTGTGTGTGTGTGTGTGTGTGTGTGTGTGTGTGTGTGTGTGTGTGTGTGTGTGTGTGTGTGTGTGTGTGTGTGTGT
>JAIPRN010000848.1:0-63114 GCA_025469175.1 Geopemphigus sp. TES_GeoC_2020 | reverse complement strand
ATTGAGTATCCACCGGTCTTATATTCAGAATATTTCTTATACTCATTTAGAATTCAAAAACGCTTTTTTTATAAATACGTACATATATATATATATAATTTATAATTATATTATTTGTTATTATTATCTATTAATAATAAAATTAATTCTCCTATCCTTCTTTCATTACTTTGTTTCAATGTACCACCTCGTTACTCTAGAGATATTGCTCCTTCCTATGTGTCTTATTCGACCACCAATGATCACCAATTATTTGGTCAATGAACCGTTAAGAAGATTAATGTTGAAAACCAATGCGGATACTTCTTTTAGTAGTGTTATAACGTAATTACTTGTGTACGTCATTGTTTAAGTTAATGCAAATTGATTATTTGTAAATTGGTTTTTGTAATTATATAAAAAAAGGGCCGTCGAATTAAATAAATAAATATTATACGATAAATATTTCGTTTTCGTATTTTTATTCAACAAGTGAAATACTTTTTGTAAAATAAAACAACAAATGTCATTCGCTGGTCGCATTGTCGTCGTCGTCATATAATGGCCGTACTCCGTAGTCTATATATAAAGGACGAGTCTATATCGACAATGTATTACATTTTTCGTTCAGTATTATTCAAATCCGTCCATAATCATTATCTTATATTCGAACGTTGAATAACGGTAGTTTGAAAGACGAGCGTTTTTATTTATCAACAACACGCAGATCGTTCGAATTTATAAGTAACGTGGACGAACGATTGAGAGCGCCAACGACGAAAATAATATGAGTGATGTTTAGAAACTAACTTTTCGAACGTACGCCGCCGATTCGCGTTTCACCGCCTTTTACCTTTTCGTTTCCACTCTACTCGCGTGTTATAGTGATAAACGTATTTAGGAATTAGAACGCTACCGTCAGAAATAATTCGTTAGATCCGTTAATTGTCGCGTCTTTATCGTGACGGTTCGTTTATAATATATTCCTCGATGTGGAATTCACTCGGGAAGTACGTCCCGCCGCCGGAACAAACGGCGCTATACACGCGACGAGCGTAATTTAAATCGGTTTCCGTACGCTAATATATATCACGTCTAAAGTGTGTAATCTTTTGGCAACATTGCCGACGCGTTCTATTTCTCTTTCGGCCGGTGCACGACCAAAAGTAATTCGCGGAGAAGACTATCGTTTTCTTCGTGCATGACGCGTACGCCGCAATTTCACGCGTGGGTTTTAGCGACGAAAACGGCCGTTATTATTATCGCGTACCGGCCACGATTGCGAACGACACCGACGGTTCCGTATTTAATAACCGCGACTTGACCGGTTCATTGGTAACGCCGTATCGTATTGTGTACAATATCCGATGACGAGCAAACGAGAACTTCCCGGCTATCGAATGGTAACCGTGAACGCGTAATAATTTAGGACCACGCGCGTGTAAGGGATTTCCGTAATTGTGGCGGGATCTTCTTTTTTTCCGTACCGCGGAGAATTTCCGTTTGTTTTTCGACTTCCATTTGCCGTCGTAACCGCGGAATATACGTCCTGAGTGCGACGTGCGCGTTACCGATAAAAGAGCAAACACACCCGAATAGTTTTCCCCAGCCGAGTCCAGGTTTTAAAACCGTCCCGAAGCAGTCGTGTATGTTCGCGAAACATTTCCGCTCGGTCCGAAATTTTCAGCGGTCCGTGGCGTCTCGCGATATACTAAATGCACGCTCTGTGCGACTGTGAATTATCACGACCCGAACCAGCAACGCGCTCGGACTTATCTCGTTTTTGCTGGAACGCTAGAGCGCGACCACCTCGTGCCCCCCGGCGTGTGTCAAACGAACACGAATCGTGGACGACGATCGACCGAGTTATTTTTGTTAGGCCGAAAACACGCACCTCGGAACAGTAAAAATCGTCGAAAAATATCGCTTTATCGATCGTTTGAAACACGAAAACGAATGATGACGCGAACAAACGTCGACAATTCGAATTGGTCGCGGATATTCGCCGAGAAAATCACGGATAACAGCGACGTTATCGCGTGTTCATCGGAAAAATCGTACTCGGTACGTACGTCGACAAACAGAAACATTTCACTTTTTTTTCGTATACACGATTCAATACGATTAATACGATTAATTATCGTTTTGCTTTTAAATACTTTATAATATTGCGGCATTTGTTTGACGGTATTATGTGCGCCACTTACGCGTATACGAAGACATTCGCTACGCGAAAATGTTTCCCAATGAAAACTTAATATAAAACGTTTCGTTTTGATTTTCATTAATCGTACTCGTCTGGTAGAAAAGTATTTTTAAAAAAAATTATAGAATTAAAGATTTTCGATATTCGATTAGAAATACCGACGTTAACATTAATATTTTGTGATTACTCGTTACGTTTCGACCAAGCGTCGTTATAAAATACGTTCGTTTGGCGTAACACGTTGCCCTCTCTTGTAGACAGATGTTCAACTAGAAGCGCCGTCGCGCACCAACCAAACACTATATACAGACCGCATTCGATCATTAGCTACGACGATATTATAAATATTTATCTTACGTATAACGTAATCAGTTTTAAAACTATCGCGATCGTATGTGTACCCACAACCTATCGTAAATTATATTTCCATAAAATATACGGTCGACCGCGATACGTCTAAAACTCAATACGTACAATACACTAAGTCAATATTAAATTATTTATTCTTCGGTTATCAGATAACTGTGTGACGGAACACGGTTCGGGTAATATCCTATCGAAACGTAAGAACGCGGAAATTATATATTTTAACCGAATCGATTTTTAAATGTATCGCCGTTATTTGAGAGAACGATACGCGATTCGTTTAACGTTGATATAATATATATATATATAATAAGAATTTTCGAAAAGTATTCCAGTCCCGTTTGTTCGATTTTCGAGTATACAGTAAACGACGATCACTTTCAATCGATAAAGTTGTACGTTTAACAAAAATCGAAAAACGACTAGTTTTTTAAATCTCCGAATATGATGACCACAATAATAAAACGTGTCTATAATTCTGAAAGGAACGAAGTTTTAAAAATAACAACTCTCTCTCTCCCTCGCTCGAATATTAGTTTTTCCGAATATTATTACAACGAAAATATAACCGAACAAGAGTTTCGTATAAAACGTGCGCGCTATAAACGTCACCGTTATTTTTCTTTTCTTTTTTTTTTTACTTTATGGAAACCTTCTGAACAATTTCCGAAGTACATTAAACGCCACGCTATAAAAATAAAGTGCCACGTGTTTACTATTTTCTAACTATAAATGGTACGGGCGGGCTACTATTTATACCATTTGCGGAGTACCTATGTATTCTCTCATCGACCCGCCCGAGACCACCACAAAATGAAAAAATTACTTCGTTGTAAATCAAAGGGTATAATTGATACTCGCTCGGAATCTCAAAGTGAAACGATAAATTAAGCCTTTCGGCAATCATCGAGCATTCGGTGACGCAACGTTCGTAATTATCGTTTACGATAATCGTAAATTACGTACGCAACGGTCGCGAAAACAACTTGTACGTTTTTACGTGATAACCTTACCCGATACCTTTGACAGCTGTTTGGATTCGTTTTTTTTTTTTTTTTGTAAACCGACGCGACACGAATTAATCTAACATGTTCGATCGTATTTCGTTAAATACAATATGAATTCGAAAACGTGAAAACTTTGTGCCTAAAAATACCTCTCTCTCGTTACGTCGATAATGGACATCTAATAACGCTAGAACATGTATAAATATATATATTTAAAAATATACGTGTAAACATATACGCGCAGAATTATAACGAAACTTTATTGTCGGCCGTGTTAAAGGGAAATAAATACCACGATGAAATACAGCAACGGAATAAAAATGTTCATTTCCGTTTAACCGGTTTTACCTAACGCGCGCATTGGGCGAATGTATGTCGAACTGAAAATATACTTCGTTTTCGGTACTCGTTGGCAATTATCGTTACGTATCACAGCGATTGTGTGGACGTATTGTCACGGTCCGTGATTATGTAAACGTGACCGATACGACGATTCGTTAACGATTACCCGCGCGTTTGAAAATTCGCCGAATGTAAACGAACGTGCAGGTTCGTACGGACGTCGAAAATTCCGTTAGGTACGTATCGCTGGTCGGTTCAAACGGCTAAATAGCGGGAAGGCGAACACCGAAAACCGTACAAATCCGTCCGATATCTACCGATCCGTTACGACCGTAATAATTACCACAACGTTCCCGAACGTTTCGTTTGTTTTTTACGCGTACGAACGTACGTAATAACAGTACTCGCGTTGCTACGATACTTTCGATTGTGTCGAATAATATCGATTAAACGGTCCTTACTCTGTCTCGTCTCGCGTACGCCGCGTGAAAGTTTTAAATCGTACACCGAAAAACGATTAGATTTTAATTTTAATATTTTTACGTACGATATTTCGATATGGATAAGCTGTTAAAAAAACAGGTCACGATGTGCGACATAGTTACTAATGACCAAGAGTTGGCCTACCAATCTTGTTTGACGCATAACATTTGCGAAAGCGACAAAACGTCGGTGAATTTGTTGCCGCTCGTCGACTGGCGGAAGTACAACGAGGAACTATTCGTTCAATCGGTCAAAGGGCATCAACATTCGAACGTGTAAGTTTCTGTATGGTATTATTGTGTGGGGGGAGGGGACGGTGTACCTAACGTACCTTCTATGTTCAAACCACGAACGGCAGGGTTAATTACAACGCGCAGCGGGCGATCAACACGTTAGCGGGGACGGTGGACAAATGTATGTTGGATAGTTCGAACAAAATCGCGGGCACGGTTAAAAACATACACAGATGGAAGGAGGACTTGTTCATCTGTTTGAAGAAGTTGCGGGATGAAATCGATTTGCTGTTGTTAAGCAAAAAGAAAATTCAAAGGGCCCAAACGGCTCTCGGCATCGTGTGTTCCATTACTACAGAATGCTTGGCACGAAGGGCGTTTAGATTGAACAAGGACTTAACGTTGGATTCCGGACAAGTGGAGCTCATCAAGGTACGATTGTATTCACGCCACTTTAACATAAATTCGATAATGTGTTCCCGTCCCCTATCCGTTCACATTGTCCGTAGGAAAAAGAACTGATTAACGAAATCGGGAACATACTATGCCGTGTGTTGTGCCGGCTACAAGATCAATTAATACGTAACAAACGTATAAAACATCGACTCGAGGAGAACTGGAGCAACAAAAATCAATCGTTCGAAATAGACACGTTAAACTTGGAACTGAATATTCAGTCGCCTCTTATAATGGCGCACAAGGACGTGGTCGAAAAATCGGAAAAGTACGTCGGCTGAATAACGGCCGGTAACATTAAAATGTCGTTCGTCTCTGACCGCCGACAATTTGTATCGTTCAATTAGCACGCATTTGTCGATACCGGAATGGGAGGCCGCTACCAATGATTTGAAGAAGAGGGCCGACGACACATTCAATGACTCGGTACTCGTAAGGGCCGCGATTAATGACACGATCGAGGAGAACGCGAAGAGATTAAGAACGCAAGCCGACGCGGTCGATATTGCTCTCGCGCGATTCATATCCGACACGCGGCAAATCGGAAGTCGTATCGAAATCGACTTGAAACAAGTAACGATATTGTTAATGAAACGTATTTCGGTCACTATCGTAAATCGTTCTAACGATAGAGCGATTATTTAATTGAACGCAATATTTAGGCGAAAAACGATTCGTTACGAACAGTTATGACACCGGGGACACTCGTTTCCATTAATATTATTATCATTTTAGCGACGATAATTCGTCGCGTTCGATAAACCTACCGAACGACTATTGTACATGTAATTTCTATAGAAGGACTATAAAATTCTACACATTCTTCGATTTTATCGCGTACAAACAATAAAATTAGATAACGACTAATCGATTATCGGTTACATTATGTTAATGTATACAGAGTGATATTCGTTATAGAGAGACGGCCTTACCTCGTAAAGTAGAAACAATTATCGTCGTATTTCGTTCGTTGAAAGGATTTGTATACATTCCATCTCTATATCTATCCGTAGTTTTAATGTTTCTACACATGTACATTTCGCGTTACAATCGTATCGATAATTGATTTCTAATGGACGCCAGCGATTTGAAAATATATTTTTATTGGAATTTACGCGCGTTTGTTTTGAATTGAGTAATAAGCGTTTAAATTTGAGAATTATCGGGTTAGATTTGTGAAACTTTGTTCAATGTTGCGTAACCAACTGAATATACCTGGGGTTTCCTTATCCCCGTCAATTATATTAGATTTTACCGCTCCTTATGTTGCTTTGGTTAGTTTTTATTAATTCAGGTAGTTTTTTGATTTTATTTTTGGTTTTCTTTACTCTATTTCTTCTCTTTTTTTAAATATTCAAAATGTAATGAAGAAACCCAAAAAGGTATTTTTAAACGAAAAAAAAATTAAGACATTAAAATTGAGCGGACAATCATTGAAAATATATAGTCTCGGAGTCGATTTATCCATAGTATAATAAAGAAATAGGTATTACCGTTTCCAATGAACTACGTGAAAAGCGTTCGTCAAATATTTAATTAAAAATTATTCGTGATTCGAAATAAAAAACTGAAAAGTGTTTTCGTTCGTTTATATCGGTAAATTGTGTAAAAGGTAGAAGCGCGTAAAAAAACCTATTTTACCGTCTATTTTACAATCTTTAGGTTGTAGACCGATTAGGCGATTCGGAAAATGTATTACACCATCTCACGCAAGTTATTTCGAACTTGGAAAAAGCTAAAGACACCGCCGAAACCAGACTACACAATCGACTAAAACGTCCAGGGGACGAGAACTGCAACGACAATGCACAGATGAGGTAACGTTTACGCTATTTAATATAATTTAACATAGACGCGTATATATTATATATTTTTAATTAATTTCGTTAATTATTTATTTACTTTGATTTATTGATTTGCCGTCAGTCTTATGTCGGAAGTGAAAAATCTGGAAGAGCAAATAAAAACGTTAAACTGTCAGTTACAATGCGCCAAGACAGGACATTTGGGTTTGCAAGTAGCCCGATCGCAACTGGAAGACGAGGCTCGCATCAAACGCAAAACGCTCTGGATTGATACCGTTAAATGTCAAAACGTACGCGCTCATTATCCTTCGTTAAACGTACTAATTGGTCATTAAAACACTTACAATTGCCGCGTCCAAGAAATGTCAACGAACCATACGATCGAACGGAATTAATTATCGCGCGATATTTCTACTAATTCGGGATTCCTAATGTATAATAAAATTCAATTCGTAAATCCGAATATCGCTTTCGAATAAGGAAAATTACGAATAATTAAGCGAAACGGGAATAATTTACGTGTACTGTTCCGAAACAAAATAGAAATAATATTCCTAGTAAAAAATAAGGTTTTTCAAATATTTCAAAAAATAAAAATCGTTTTATATTAAAACGCGCCGTTTAGAAAAATAAGTGCGCCTAGTTAGTTAATTTGATATCTTATTAAATTGCGTAAACAAAATACTCCTAAATCAGTTATTATTTAGTTAATATTACACTTTCGTAAACATTCAAGTGTAAATTCATTTTTCAAAATAAATCGGCGCTTACTTTACACACCGAACATCGCGGCATCTAAATTAAGAAAAAAACAATATAACCTTAATCACAAATCGTATTTTTAGATATCAGTATACTTATGTACACTCTTATTTTGTAATTTTTAACTAAAGCAAAATTATTTCACGTATGAAATTGAAAATGCACAAATCGAAGACATATATGAATATGTTAATATGTTAATCCTTTAGATTAATCGAGCTAAATTAATTAAAATAGGATTCTTAACTTTAACTTCTTCAGTCGTTAGTCATAATAATAGTAATACTCTACTATTGGTCAATAACAATACTGATTGACTCGGTTTTATCATGTTTGTAACAATTTATAAATCATCTATCCGCGAAATTGACGTTACCGTTATTAAAATATATAATAAATTATTTTGTTATTCGGGTTTAAAAACGCGTCTTACGAATCTAGTACGTGCACGACGTATACGTAACGCTAAGTTTTATATTATCTTTCGCTGTAGATTTAGTATAAATTAATCGTTTTCTTAATGCGATGTTTTTTATGGAATTACCGAAAATTTTGTACGAACATTTTATTCGCTACGATGTAATACAAAAATACTGAAGCGTACGGTTTCTTATTTAAATACTAATCGCGCACGAAAATATAGAAAAACGTTTGTATTATAATTATCTTCTTTTTCGTGTACTGTATGGTATTGTTCCTAGTTTAACACGCCTTTTTATAACGCGAAAACTATTCTGATATTCGCGTCGCATCTACCTTTGTTACAAACGTGTACCACGTTTTTACGTTCATCGAGCACAAAATTCGTGTCGATAAATACTCCTAAATACAAGTGTAAACTTACATTACGCAAAGAGGAACTGACAAAAAAAAAACAACGTTCAAACTGTGTAATATTTCGCTTTATTAACACACGATACATATATATAGATATATAAGTATATATACATAGATGGATTGAAATATATATATATATTTCACTCGATCTAATTATTCTGAATATAATAATAATTTAAAGTAATCGAAAAAATATATAATAAATATACGATGTTTATAATTACAATTTTCACACGCTATTATATCACCGTCTGTTCCAAAAATTAATTAGTACCGTATGAATCAGTATTGTGAAATTACAATATTTAATATTTGTCCACGCCGCTGTTACTTTTTAAATTTTAAATCGCCTCGATAAGCGATTTTCCGACGAAACATAATACTGATACTGCGTGACACGGTAAATGGAATATTAACGCTCTATATAACCGCGGTAAATGTGTACATAAAATTGTATAATCGATTCTTAGATAGAAAAAATAGGCGAATGTGCTTATAGTAAAGTATGTAAAAAAAGAATGTTTATATCGACTAATCGTATATTGGACATTTCTAAACAAAGTTACATTAACGACTGAACGCCGAGGTTATTTTTGAATTCTACTATAATCGAACTAATATTATTCGTATATTTTTCGTCGACATAAATATTTTATACGATTATAATAATAAACGATAAAATCGGGAATACGAAACAAATATTTAGTACGAATTGAAGAATAATCGATCACGTTGAAATACAAAAAACGAAAACAATATGATACGGTTGTTTCAAAACAATCATTTTCGTTGTTTCGGCTATCAGAATACTATGGCGAACGCTTGATTTTCAATTACAGGTGGTTGTTTTTTGAAATTGTAGCACGGGAGTGTATTAGCTACCTATGCACTAGGTGTGTTTCATATTCCGTCGTTTCAATAACGCAACTTATTCGGAATTTCGATGTTTCGAGAAAAAAATGTAGAGCGACGACCACTCCGTCATAGCCGATAGCAATTGGATTTTTACTGAACACGCGTTACCAACGCCAAACGGCTGTCCACCATTCCAGCATTGGCGGCCGGTCGTCGATGACTAAATGGCCCATCCAAAACGTTTATTTCCGAACTGTGCCAGTATATGTCGTTCGAGAATTAAGTCAATTTACGCAAAGGCATTATGGATACGTAAGCTCTTCGTAAATATGAGCGCGCCTACTTCGTTTAAAGTTTTACGTATTTTTCACTCGTTGCTTATTTTCAATTTCTTTGCCACGATACGGTTAAGCTCTTTAGACGGAACACAATTGAACGTGCTCGATACGCCACGGGAACGTAATTCGCGATAAATACGTTTAAAATGTCCCGCCAATAACGTAATATATTTATTTTCGTTTTAATCGACGTACACGCGTGCAGCGATACGGTTTTCGGGGGACGATAATCGAATTTTCGCGACAATTTGACTGAAAAACGAATACGTTTCAAATCAAAGGCCGTATGGTTGGGAAATGGGTGTTGTGGAATGGCCGTTTGGACACAAACGAACGGGCTTGCAAAACGGCGGACAGCTGTTTAACCGGTGTGTGTTTGTGAACATATGACGGTGTGCTCGTTATCGGCAAAGGAAATTGTACGTGACTTTTGTTAAGTTATTAGCGATTCGGCGGAATGCCGCGTGGTGTAGTTATTATTCGGTGACGCGCGCGCGCGTTTTCGCGTAAAATAACGCACTCGACTACACCAATCGGAATTCGCGGCGAGTGAAATATTCGGCGCGAGCGAAATTTAACGGCAATTTCTCGTTGGCGTTTTTACCCGTGAAAAATCCGCGCCGAATTTTCGTCGTAACCGATTCGACTGTATCCTGTGAAGTTATTATTCCGGCAACTCGCGATCGGTTCGAGTTGGGTGGAATAACGGAAAGTCGCCGCCAAACTAACTAATCGAAATCGTACGATAATAGCCGTGCCGAAATCGCTAGCCGACGAATGTTCAAAAGACACTCGCGTAACTGTATTTCGGATATTCGCTCGTTCGAATAAAGTCGGGAAGAGATATAATATAACGACGGTAAACAGAATGGGAAGAAGCGAAAATAATGACCGATTCCGAGAACGACGTAAAGTTTGCCGCGACGATTACGCGTTTTTAATCATTTTCGTATAATTATTATAGCGATTATATAATATAACGCGTGTACTCCCACGTTGTGGGCGCGTTATTTAATTAATTATACGTTCGCTATCGAATAGACCTTTGACTATATAAGTTCAGTGTACTAAGTCGACGTACACACTGAGAGGCTACATGTAGTGCACTGACGGGAATTCAATGGGACGATCGGCGGAATCTTCCGTACGTTGCGTGATCACGAAAATGTGAAATACGTTTCGTTGTTCCGCCGCGCACGAAACCGCACGAATTACCGTCCAAAGTGTACGCTGGAGCGGGTATTGTCTCGTTAATCGTATTATTCGCCGCGAATGACGCTAATTAACGTGAAATAATTTCTCAGATGTTAGACGAATTAACAGATTAACTTATACGAGTCGAACCCGAACCTACGAATAATATACTTCGTGAACTGTATCGAACCGCTTCCAGATATCCGAACAGTGCGTGTTACACACGTAACTTACAAACCACAGACAATGAATCGGTTAGGAATTTATTGTATAGAATTTCAAATATTTAACGACCTAGTTTCGTTCGTGTTTATTATTATCAATATTTATCGTACAAAATATTCGATCGACGTTTACGTTAAGTAATCCTCGTAATATATTTACGTTTGAATCGTATAGTACGTTACAACAATTTAAACGTAATTGTCGGTTGTTTTTTCGCTTTATGCGCACATTTTTTCAATCTTAAATTTACGACATATATTAATACGAAATACGAATAGTAAAATTATAATATAAACGCTTATTGTACACCCGCTGCTTTTAATCCGATTTCGATTTCATTACCTGATTGTTGAAGTTTTCACGATTTGACAATCTGTAATAAAATTGAAACGTTAGTACGATAAAAATAAACGTTTACTCGCGACACGATAATAATAATAATAAAAATAGCGCGACGCTCGAATTCTTCGTAACAAAATAAACCTAACCGTTTATTTCCAAACGATCGTCCACTACGTTTACCTCGTCAAAAACACTCTCTACATCTTCTAAACTTCGATTTTTCTGACTTTTTGTAATAATACTTTCGGTGGTACGTCTACCGAATGTATCGCGATTAAAAATATTATCGTATTTTATCGATTCCGCCGTAATTCCGAAGTGTTTTCTGTACGTCGGTATTTTTCCCGGCATATTTGTCCACGGCGTACGTTCGGTACCCGCGACCGAAAACAAAGAACCGGCCAAAAACATATCCCTCTCCACCACACCCCCCCCAGGCGCACTAGACAAATTTAGCAGACAACAACGATCGTACCTGATGCCGTGCAACACGGTGTTGTTGCACTGGATGACGACAGTTTTCTTGGCGATCTCGAACCCGTACAACGGCACGGCGTTGGCCAACATGTTCGTGTACGTCGCGTAACTGCCGTCCAAGTCCACCAACGTGACCGGCGCGTATTCGAAGAACGGCAGATCGCCGGCGTCCAAATCTTCAGGCATGTCGGCCACGTAGTCCGCGACCTGTCCGTCAACGATCCGGGAAATGGCGCGCATCGTCTCGTAGCCCGCGGTCGCGTACAGCACGTCGCGAAGACCGCTACAACCGCAGCCCCTGGCCAACTCGTCCGCGACGCACCGGTCCACCAGCGCTATAGACTCGGCCAACGGTTTATCCACCCGTTCGACGACGCGATGTTTGCCGTCCGGCGCGCCCGTGACGTGCACCATTTTCGTGTACACGGCCCTCGCCGAGTCGATGGCCCGCAACAGGTGCTCGACCGGTTCCGACAGAAACAGCAGCACGTCGTCGGTACGGATCCCGTCCGGCCACAGCAGACGCATGGCGTCGTCCAGCAACGCGCCGACTCGCAAATGATCGCTGACTCCGCCGTCGCGCGATTCCTCCACGGTCAGCAGAAACATCTTGCCCGGTTTGCCCGGCTCCAGCGTGCCGACGATCACGTTGCGCACGCAACGGTCCGGGCGCGTCGCGTCGCCAAAACGGACGTACCTCTCGTCGATCGACACCCAAATCTTCTTGCCCGTCACGTAGCTCCGGATCTGCCGGACCGTCTCGTCGTGGCACACCGCCACGTACGGCCCGCACAGCGTACCCTCGTCCGGCACGTCGCGGCCCGTGTACCGTTCCAGAAAGTGTTTGTACTCGGCGTAGTTCATCGTCGCCTCCGACGACCACGACGACGACGACGACGACGACGACGGAAAGTGCCGCGAGTTGTTCGTCACGCTGGCCGCCCGCAGGTTCGAGGCGAGTACGTGCGCGGCGCACTTCACGTGCTTCAGTACGGTCGAGTGATCGCTCTTGGCCAGTTTCACGTCGCACAGCTTACACATTAACGTCACGTCGTCCAAAAAATACATGTCCGTGCCGAACACGGGCACGTGATTGCCGGCCGCGCCCGACATAACGGTTTTTCTATTCGTCTCTCGGTAGCGTCCCGGAGAAGGGAGGTTCGGGTGATTCGGAACGCGACACTGAATACGCACGGTTACCTCGCGGCGCGACGACCGGACGGCGTTTGAACACGTTCGGTTGTTACCACCGTCGGCTGTGACTACGGCAACACTCGACCGAGGCGCGTGACCCCGCCCGCGTGACCTGTATCGCCGTGATACGCGCTACGACGTCGTTACATATACGTGTGTATGCGCGTTAAATAAGATTACGATTCTCCCGGCGCGCCGTAACGAATTACCCACACGCCGATCGTTCGTTACCGATTAACCTACGCGGTATAGATTCCCCGTAGCACGCGCCGCTCAGCTCCCAATCGATAAATACGCGATGTACGTAACGCGCGCTTTATTTTTAAAAATCAATTTTTATATTAAAAAAAAAACCGGTCGCGAACGCTGTTCGTTATTCCCGAGTGAAACGCTTCACGAAAAACGTAAAATCGGTTCGGCCGACCTAACGCGTTCGTTACACCGTAAGGTACGATGATTTACCGTCAGGTTTTTTGTTCAAACGTACATATTAATCGTGTCGATAACGTTACAGTGGTGACACGCCGTCCATTACGCGTTCTCGCGGTTAATTACCGACGACGATTTTACGTCGACGGCCGACCGTCCCGCACGGACGATACGATTTCTAAAATTATTCGTCAATTACCCGTCGCGTCCATTAAGACGTAATAATTGTCGACGCGATAATAACGTCGCGTACCACACGACGTACTACGAACCGGCCTGGCGCTCGCTCGGCGAACGGGCACACGAACGCGTTTAAAACAAAATTAACGTACGAATACAATCGACCTCCCGACGACCCGATCGGTTTCCAACCCAAATATTTGATCGCTGAAAATAACCGATCGTCGCGATTCGACAAATGAACTAGCTATTCTCGCACCATACTCGTGTCTAAACGGACGAGAATTTTCGACGTTTACGAATACACGCGACAAAAAACCGAAAAACGTGTACGACGAATGTCGGGGACAGAACGAGGGCGTGCCCAGCCAGTCCTTCGTAGTATTTGCTTCCCGATAAGCTCTGACGTGTTTGCTTTTCCGTATGGCGTTTCCGACATTTTCCGTCGTCTATGGCAATACAACGAAATAACGCGTTTCGTTTGTGGCACGTTACGTAACGTTATCGAAACAAAATAAAAATAGTACGCGAGTAATCCGCCGGTCGATTAACATTTTCCTAAACATTGTAACGATCGACATTTACGGAAATGAAAAATGTATCGGCCATAGTTTCAGCGATAAATCGGTATAAGATTGTCGAAATTACGAACAATAACGACGAGAAACACGAGCGGTACACGCCACCCCCCGATCCGTGCGCCGGCCCTGTATGTACTCGTATTATACCCGTCGTATGCCCAGGGACGTCGTAACATTTGGCTCGATGTAAAAATTGTCGATTATTTTCGTCTTTTTTTTTAGTTTTTAACTTTTAAAATACTCGCGAAGGCAACGCCAAGCGCAAAAGATTACGGCCAAAGTCCGCGTGCGGTAAACGCGAAAAATGCGCTCGGATCGAATAGTTCACGCGAATAACGCGAATTATTCCTACACAACGCGGGAGTGTGTGGGAATCGACGAATGATTCAATTGTACGTAAACGAGATCGTTTTCCAGAATCTGCACCACCTAATTGTTTTACTGTTACGAAAAAACGTTCGTTCCAACAGGCATTTCAAATCGCGCGCCGAATGAAAAATTAAACTCGTAACGTTATTTGCGAATTGTAACGACACATTGTAACGGCCGCCGAAATGTTTTCGTTAATTCAACCGTTACGAAGTATTTACCAGGACGTTTCGGAAACGAGACCGAAACGTATAAAACCGGCCGTCGTAAACCTAACCGTCTGCCGGCGACAACCCGCGCGTGTCCCCTTTTACGCGGTCGTCGCTTCCAAAATTGTTATTTTTTTTTTATTGACACGCTACGGAATGTCGTTTTGTCGGGGCGAACCATAACGCTCGTCGGCCTAACAGTAGAGAGAGAGAGAGAGGAGAAAGAACGAGCATATATTTACATTATTTTACATAAAGTCGTTCTTATTGACCTCTCGTGTATACCCGCACACGACCGCCGCCCGAAATTGTATACGCTTCGAGAACGTCGTCTGTGTCTCGTCTACATAACGTATAAAATAATATTACACCGAGTCTCGTTTCCCGTCGGCGTCGGCGGATATATTAGTTTTATTCGAGCACGCAGTTAGATTACGGTTACGCAACGCGCGTAATTTATCAGAAAAACACGTCGACGCGAAAAACAGACAATTACGTGGAAAAATTACCGAGAACGTCCGTTTCCATTGTCGATAAAATATTTCGTAACGTCGGTAATGTCTCTGACTGGCGCGTGTTTTCCGTAAATCGGTACATTTATCGGTTCGTTAAGGTCGAAAAGTCGAACAGGCCGCGAGTCGATTGGGTCGGGCCTTATCGTTCAAAACTAACATCCACGTTTCGATTCTCGTAAAAATTAATTATGATTGTGTTTTTTCGACCTTTGAGGCAATAAATAAGTCGATAAATACGAATAGTTTACGACTTTGTCCGTAATACGGTTATGTTCCGTGTATAGCGTCGTTAACTGACGTAATTTGATATTTAAAAGAGAAAACTATTTTGACCGTTTTCGAACGGAACGATAAACAGGAAAAACCGAATAAAACTGTCATTTAAATTCCAATATAATTTAAATTTAAGCGGATAAATCGTACAAAGGCGAATAATATAAAAAACCGTATCGTTTTCGTTGAAATAGTTTTTCAACATTTCTAGGCTGATAAAATTCGAACGCTACTAATAAGATAACAAACACGAATTAAAATATCTAATAAAATTGGTTAGTCACGTGTTGGTACCATAACTAAAGCTTTTTCCATGTAGACATTTGCAAAACAATTTTCGCTTAAACAAAATTGTAAGCTAAATAGTACCAACCAAAAGTTAAATATCGGTGATATTGGCGTAGCTTAAATAATATATATTAGTTTAAACTATATGTATAAATAATCGGTACATTAAGTATTATTGTTAAGTATATAAAATGTATTTTATAAGTACCTAAATATTAGCGGAACGTAACTCGCGCGTAAATTATACATCAACAACAATAGTTAAGCTCGTTACTTTAAAAAAATATATTTTAAGGTCTAACTCTATTATTCTTTTCTGTATTTTTTACGAACATTGAAAAACGTTCTAAAACTAAATGAAACCACGAATCTATCGATTTGAACTTGTGACGACGAATTCGAAAAGCAATCGATTAGTTACGATAATCTACCGGAGCGTTCGTTTAATAATATTACGTTCGCGTTACAATAATTAATTATCGCCGTTTATTTTACGATAAATACGTTCGTTTAAACTTACTACAATACTTTGTAAAGCAATTGAATAAAATGTACGAATATCAGCAGTAACGTGCTAAACTTCATTGTATTTATAACAAAGAGAACAAGATACGAACATATAAAGTTATTTCGGAACATTTTATCAATTTAAAAAAAAAACCTACGATTAATAATGACGAAACCTATCTATGTAGGTAATAGTAAAATAGTCGCTCACGTACAACGCGAAACGATAGAATCGAAGCCGAGTAAGGCTTAAATATTCTTTCACGTAAAATTTAGTTTTACGAAAAAATTAACCGAATTAAATTAATAATCGTTATAATAATATAATAAATAATACATTTTCGATAACAAATTACCGACCACCGGCGTGATAATTTACATATAAAAACGTCGTTCGATTATTCGATTTGACGCCGTGGCGTATAAAATGATTATCGAACTACGTAATAACCATCGCCGTAGTTTGTGTTTTTACGCTATCGAAACCAGTAAATGACATTCTGCGCCGATGAATTGCCACGAACAAACACCGCTTCTCCACTGTTACTACTAAACACCACTTCGTGTCTCTAAATCGGTGTTTCGCTATTCAGTGGCTAACTTTAATAAACGATTGGTTGTTCACTAGTTAATCTTTATTCGTTTATTCGTTCTTCGTTTCTAAAACAAAATTACCCACCGTCCACCGAACTACAGCCGGTTAACATAAACCGTTTGTGTACGTATTCGCCGTGACGGTCGTATTACGCTCTTTCGACGTGCGACCAGGTGAATACGCGTTTAGATAAACGTATTTCTATACAGGTGTTCGGCACCCTCGACAAACAGTTCGAGCGCACCGGATGGAGGGATTGTCGTTGAAGGTCGCTGTAGTGTTTACGGACGATACGCCGGTACATTCCAAACGTCGACGCGAAACTAAAAGAAATGGAAAACGCTGATATTTTTTGAGTTCCGAGATCACGAACGACCACTTCCGGAATTCGTAATTGAACGGCGAGGGAATCATTGGTCCGCAGAATAAAACGTTAAATTCATTTTTATGATTTTTTTCAAATTAATTCAAAAAAAAAAATACCGTCACGCCGTTTTATTTAATTTTGTGTACCGACAACGTTACAACAGTAAACCTGAAACGAGCCGTACGTAATTGTTCAAGGTTAAAAGAGTGTTCCAAAGAAAGAAAACAACGCGCGTTCCAACTCGTCGTCGTCAACGTGCGCCGGTACAAAACGAGTATAGGTCACGGCGGTCACTTTTTTCTACCCCGGAATGCCACCAGACGGGTTTTGTTCGTGGACACGACGCCACGTCACAAAAATAATACGCGTTACCCTAACACGTTTAGATAGTATAAACGTCGATTCGGGCAATGCGACGCGACAACACCGGTTAACATTCCTTTATCGACACACGTTTTCGTTTTAACATTATAGGTATTTCAATAGCAATGCTGGGCCTCGACAGGTACACTCGTCTCGTACACTAATCGTAATTAGACTATTCGAAACGCATTAGCAACTAGCCACAATTCAAAATGTCCGTAATTTACACGAAATACATTACCTCGAAAACATTAGTCGAAACCGTAGCAGAGTAGTCACGCGGCTACTTATTACAATATGAAATAAACACAACGGACAAAGTTCGTCGACAACGAATATATCGCGTAATATTTTCTTCGATGGAAAAACAATAACGATAAACTGTTGCGCGTCGCGCAATTAGTGTAGGTACATTGTTATTCGCCTTTCGGGCGCAACGAATCAATACATTAGACTCATTAGTATTACGACGGACTCTGGCCCGGAATATGAAAAGCGATAAATACGTGTATGACCTGATAAACGCGAATAACTAACGCGAAACGAACAAAAACAAATTTCTATTTACTAATTTACGACGAAATAAAACCATACGTACGGAATAAAATTTTAATTACGAAATATACGTGGAACATTTATTATTTGTTCGAACACTGTGCGCGGTACGTCCCGACCTGGACGCTTTCGTCCCGTGTTTATAGGTAGTTTTCGTTTTTAGAAAACAGAGGAACTTTCAACTAAAAATACTCTTCAATTGCTTTTATAATTGTATACTTCGTGACCGATGCATATTCTTTTTTATCTATTATTTTATAACGTTAGCTATACAGTACGATTATATATACGTACGTTTTGTAGGTATTTACGTTTCGAATAAATAATAAACACGTACGGTAAATGTACGGTGATTTTTATTATAAAATACGCGTTACGAATTATCTCGCCAATTTATATACCGATTAAAATATTATATGCCGCGTATAACAACGTACCGATATTATTACGTGATACCGAGTAAAAACGAACGAAATCGTCGCTTTCTAACAAAAAAAATTGCTAAATACGTCGGTATTAATTCGTACGATATTTTCGCGGCGGCCCAACGCGTTTCGGATTAATAAACCCTTTTTACCGGACGTAGATCGAATCGCGGAATAGTTGACCACCAGTAGGGAGCAATACGGCGGACGAACGAAATGTCGCGACGAATTTTAATTTGAAACGATAATTCCCTCGTTACGTCGTCTCGGCTGTCGGATATTGAAACTCCAATTTCGGCTCGTAATTTAGAAGTTTACGCGAGTAAACTTACCTAGAAATATCGACGAGTGAAAAACGAAGTCGACCGAGTAAGTTCACGTTCCGCCGGTTATAATACGCTCGTAGTAACGAACGTGTATGATGGCAGTCGACGTATTGATTGTAATCGATACGTCAGTAGTGCGAAGGTGTATCATCTAAATTAATTTGTTGCCGAAACGTTTCGTTTTGAAAACGTATAAACGTTGCGATTTCCGACACTTTCCGACGGTTTCTTTGGATCTCCGCGCTGAAACAACATTTCGACTACGAATTAGGTCGCCGTCGAGCTAACATTGAATCCAGTGAACATTTAATACCGACGGCCGTCTATTTCATTCGTCGGTACACCTACACTATTACACGGTCGCTGGTCGTCCGCGGGCCTATCTATCATATTTCAATATGTTTACCCGTTCAAATCGTCGAACACGTCGTCTAACCATTTTGAGGCGCTATTGATTATGTACGATTCCGCGCGTTCCATTTGCAAAGCTTGCGATTCCATACACTGAGAAACGTCGTTCGTAAATTTCGATACTCGACAAAATCTATTGTTTATCTGAAGGCAGAGAACATTTTTTTTTTTAAAAAACACCCCCAACGTCCCCGCGTTATACGATAACTACTATTACGTAATTAGAATGTAACCACGTAAACCGAAACGATCAGTTTTCCACCGTACTTAGGACGTTCGAAAATCCTACGCGCCATGTACGTCCGAAATTCCCACGTTTACGCTAAATCATTCGATTTATTTAATACGTTTTCCGAAAAGTCGGCCGTCGTAGTTTTCGTTCCATATACACGCGGAAATCAATTCGGATACCTATCGCATACGAACGTTAAAACACTCGTTATGCCGCCCTCTACACGCCCGTTAAACAGAACATCGGCACAATTTTCGACGGAAATTCGCGATTTTATTTGTTCGTAATTAGCCGAAAACGTTCGATCAGTTCAACGCGAAGCTCCCGCATACGGTTGGGCAATATTTTCGAAATTATCTATAGAAGTGTTGTACTTGGCCGTGTAACAACAGATTATCGTGGTCATCGCTGTCGTACATATTGTTGGCCGACGATTTTCTGTACCTATTTCGACGATCGATTGTCGACGAGTTTAAAATTCGATCACGGTGGACTGAAAACCGAACGCACGCGACTTTTTTCGCATTCGCCGCTGTTAAAAACAGACCGCTACGTGATCGTTACGACGGCGATTGCCAAGCTGTTTTAGGATCGCCTAGACGCGACAAATCACGCTACAGACAACGGACACGTGAACACGATATTATTATACAATAGTTACATCGGCGACTTGCGCTGAAGACACGGCGTATTCCAAAACGAACTGTAAAAATACGTTTTGTTCTCTCTGCAGCACGCCAAACCGATCGTTGACTAACAGCTTGAATTCGGCGATTTGTTTTTCGAGTACGTCCCGTAATTCGTCAATCATATCCTACGCAAACCGTCAACGATCACAAACATGCCAGAATCGTTCGAACAAAAAACAATTATTACGATGACTTGTGGTGTACCTCTTTCGGTTTAATAGCGAAATATTCTACGTTTATAAACATTGACTATCGAATATTGTAGTCGACGACGTGAATGGAGGGTAAATAAGTTTTTTTAACATAAATATAATACCTACATTTTCCGTTTACAACGAACATATGCGAGATATTATAATTTTTGTCGTATCGAACGTGTTAAAAAAAATTACGGATAACCGTATTCGTTGTCGCGAAATATTTTGAAAAGTACGGGAAAACAATCGTCGTACCTTTACGAGTATTTTCAAGATCGATTAATTCATTTTTGGAAATTTGTCGGCGTCATTCAAATAATACGAAATATTTATTCAAGATAACGCCACGACGTTCGTAACAACGAATTATATTTAACACTAGGCGCCCGCAAAATGACTTTATAATTACGCGCACCGATATTCTTCGAGACAGGCTATCCTCATGGCCCATCAGCGTGAGCCACACGGATCGTGTCCTCCGGTCGAACCGTTCGCGCGCGACCTCCGTACGTCTCGACGAAGACGATTGCAACTCGACGGGTTCGGTCTCCGATGGCGATTCAATTTCGGCCCCGACGTTTTCCGCACCACCGCCGGCCACCAAACGGCCTTCGATCCGTTTCCTATACGCGTCGAACTTGGAAACGCATCTGTAAAACACGCGATTCGGACGATTCAGCTTGTCGACGTCCCCGGTCCAAGAGCCGTCGACTTGTACGGGGGGGACTCGTCTACGGTACTATTTGTAAGCGACGATTTCCACTGACTTTCTACTCTCGTCCACCCCGTCGTCAATTAACCGCCGCAGTTTGTCGCGAAATGCGTCGACCATCCGCGCGCGACTCTCGCGACCCGTTTCCGCGGCCACCGTTATTTCGTTCACCATACGTCGAAACTCTTCCGCGTAACTGAAAACGAACGAGACGATACGCTCGTAAATAATTCGAAAGTTGTTCGCGGCGGTTTGATTCGACGAACCGCGCGCGTAATAAACGACGAAATCATGGCGTGTCGGAAATGGCGCGACTATAGCCGACAGTAGAAAATTTATTCGATCTTGGAAAATGTTCTGAAAATACTAAGAACGGAAAACGTTTCGAAACGAAATTGGATGGAGACGAGTAAAAGGTGACAAATGCCGTAATAACGCGCCTGAATGGCCTATAACGACGGTTAGAAGAAAAAACGGCACAGCGGATACCGTACGCGCGTACGCGTACGGTATGTTTTTATTTATGGAGTAAAAACGAACTAGAATTTCAACAGATGTCAAAACCGTGTTCGAAAAAACACTCCGCTCCGCCCGTATACGGTGGAACGCGACAAAACACAACGTATTGACGTTTGAAATCAACTACAATTCTGAAAACGGCCGAGCACTTAATAAGCGAACAATTGCCGAAGTCACTATCGCCCTCGTTGGTTGCTCCTAAGTCGATATTGACGATATACCTAAGTCGAACCGTTCGTAAATCCACGTATATCGCTCGAACGGAGACGTTCGTTCGTAAATTGTTTATAATTTACACCGCGTGTTCAATCGATCGACTTAAAAATAACGTAATAACTATATAACGTCCGGATATTATATAATCGAATATTCGGTACCCTTTGAATAATGAACTAACGCGACTATTAATAACAATAAAATGCTTACTATCTGTACACGTTGTGGATTCCGTAACGGCCGTTTTCTTTCAAGACTTGCTCCGCCGTCGGATTACGGAAAATGCTCACGTTGAAATCGACGTCTTCGTTTTCCGGAATCCGATCCAGAAAAGCGCGTTTCCTACCGTCTAACCGTCGTAACCGTTCCCTCTCTGTTTCCGACAATTCTTTTATTTTTCTCTCGTTCTTTTCGAGTATCCCGATTAGTTTGCTGCGTACGCAAATAGAACAATGTCCAGTAAACGTGTGAAAAAACTCGATCAAAATACAAAGAATATTTTTTTGCGATTCTGAGAAAACAACTGTATCGAGAAAATTCAATAAAACTGCGATTGACGCGTTTTCGTTCGCAACTTTCAATCCTAAACACACTTCGTGGGTACATCAGACAACTACGCGGCATTTTATATAATATACGTGACAATATAATTCGTTCGAGTCGCGCATCAACGACGAAAAATAATAGTCGTTATTCTGAAACAAATGAACCAGCTGTAGTAAACATCGTAAGTGTATCAATTTTCGTAAATCTATCCCGATTAGATTTTAAGCGGAACGAAATTACGAGAAAACGCCTTTTATTGAATAAAACGTATTTTCGAACCGAAATGCCGTCGATTAAAAGTTGATTGTATTTATGGACCTCGAATGATACGGTAAATTTTCCATAAAATCGGTAAAAATATATTTTAAAAAATCTTAAAAGTATGTACTCTGTGATTTTTACGTAAACGTTCATTATTTACGAACGCGAAATTCTATGACGAAACAATAATCGTCATCGTATTGCGCGAGATTTAATAATTCGTACAAAAGAAAAAAAAACAAAAGATATCGAACCGTACTCAATATCGGTATTAAAATACGCGAAATACAATTCCAGTGGCGGTGGAAATATCGAAATTCCGCACGAACCTGTAAGTTGTGAGAGCTTCATTTCGCTCTTCGACCGTCACCGTTTTGTTGTTGTACACCAATAACGATTGTATCACGGACAGTATGAATGTCCGTTCGGAATCGATGGGTTCAATATGGAATAGATTGCCCTCTACTATTAACGATACGAGATTCGTGAACCGTTTTAAATACAATATCTGAAAATTATTTATACACGATAACCAATAACGTCGTTTTGTTGCGCAGTTTAAACAATCTCACGAATTTCAAATCGGCTATTTGGCAACAACCGATGTCCAACATTTCTAAAGAATCTCTTTGAGTTTCCAAATTCTGGACGGCCGTCAATGGATTATGATTCAAAATCAAACGTCGTAAATTAACCAATCCCTCAAAAACAAAACGGATAACGATATATAACGTAACCGACGGACTTCAACGTTTAATGGTTAAGTAGACAATTATTTATGCGTAATCTACGTACCGTAACGTCGTAGTAATTACGACATTTGTCTAAATAATTTTTCACAAAGTAAGGAAATCCGTCAGAAATTTAAGATAAACGCGTATTACCGCGCGATTTACACGCCGCGTGAAGATCCAATTACCTGAAGATTTTCAATGCGTTTAATACGGTTATGGGAAAGATCCAATTCGACTAAATTCGTAAAAGCGTCGAGGTTGCAAATTCTGTCGATTTGATTAACCGATAGTTTCAACGACGTAAGGTTGGTCGACAACAAATTCAAATTGGCTATATGTAGTAGGTCTGTAGAAAAAAAACACACGCGTAGTGATAAATATCAACCTTTTACGCAGAGATGCGCTAAAAAGGGTAGGGTCGCCTCCTTTTACGATAATTTTTATCGATCTTACTTTCGATCATGTTTTTAATATCTCTCGATCAAAAGTGCACGCGTTTTCGAATCGTTATGCCCCGTCGTCGCGTTTCAATCGACATATTACAAATACTTTTTACGGTTTTTTTTCGTTATTCTTTTAGAAACGTAGAACGATCTATTGTATGTGTAATTGAATTGAAAATAAGTGGTCACATTCCTCCGCGAATGAAAACGTAGATCCACAATTTAATACGTGTTTTAAACAACGTATTCGGAGTTTTCCGGGGGTACGGAAGTAGCTATTACGTACGTCGTGTTTTATTTTGTATAGATATCCGGTAGGTACATAATCGGCAGTATACGTCATAAATACGTACTGCGATATTTAAAATTGATACGGTTGATCGGGATTAAATTGAAAAAGGTTCTTAAATGTTTTCTAAAAATTAAATATTTTCGAATTACTGTGTTAAAACACTTAGGATTGTAATAATAATTTCGAACGATTCTGTAAAGGCCAATAAACGTTATCGATTTAGTTAGTACGTTCAAAAAAATTTAACTTTCGAAACATAATTAAACGATATTGATTCGCGAATCTCCCACCATCCCAATTATGAAACAAAACTGAGAACGCGGGCTCGTGTCGTGTGGAAATTCCTAATAATTATTCCTTCGATAATAAATAAATTAAAACGTAGACAAAAGCGAGCGTAAATAAAATATTTACAATATTTTCCGTACTAGTGATACAATCGTGAAATATACAAATAGTTCATTTTTTAATATTATGAATTTATAACGAGGACTTATATATATATATATATAAATCTCTTTTTCAAAAATATAATACGTAATTATCGTGGAATCAGACAAAAAATAAACGAAATAAATATGTACTTGGTTATTCACGAAAATGTATCCGCGTCGAGACTGAATATTAATATTTATAACGTATATTATATAAATAGATATTATGTATATAATAAATATTTACGAAATACTTTGTCAAAATTACGTATATTCTTCGTAGTTATATAGTATCAATATGAACTCTCGTTTTCGTTCGTGTTTTCAGTATCGTCTTTAACCGAACGAAAAGACCAACTACAAATCGAAATGTATTAACCTGCGTAACACGTAACATGAGTAAGAAATGGTACGACTTATACGAAAATATTTTATTTTCGTTATTGTTTCAAGCGAATACAAAATTCGTAAATGTGAAGCACAATAAGCATATAAGAGGAAAAACAACGACAATGAAATTAATATCCATTAGCGACACTTAGTTTGAAAGGAAATATAAGGCGTTTTTCGATGGAAAATGCGTACGTTATAGCAAAGCAATTCGTCGCGATAGTAGTCCGTGATAACGAAAATGGACGAGAAAAATAACAAATCGATATTCGGCTAAACGGTTAAGCCGCGTGTATCAGTATGGCGAACTACGTACGGATTAGTTATCGGCGAACGACGGGTAATTCGAAACTACCGCGGGTGCTCTCAATTAATCGCGGCGTCCTTTTATACACACGCGAGTCTACGAAACCGGTGGTACGTACTCGAACAACTTAGGTCTAAACGTTCGACGTCTTTGAATTCCGCGATCAGATCGTCCAAACCACCGTCCGACCCGGGAAGTTCGGCGGTCGCTGCCCGATTCGACCGTACAACCATACTAGCGTCGATGACGGCGAATTCCATGACCGTCGCGAGAGTGGGGTCGTTGAATTGAAAACGCGAAAAAAAGCTTCACGAAGACGGCACCGGAGGGGGGGCTATGGTTACGGACGAGAAATACTCGAATTTGACGCTCGCGACGGGCGACCAAAAAAAAAAATATATACGAGAAAATCGCGGACGCTAGTAATATCGAACGTTCGACTCGGCGTTATTGTTGTTGCGCGTAACCATGACGATCTCGCCCACGTATTGTATAATCAACTGGAAAACGGCGATATATTATATGGCAATCGTTACTCGCGCGAGTCCGTGCGCGGCGATACGGGCGCGACCACCGGGCGGTTGCACCAACACGGCCCGGAAAAACGGTGCCGGCCGGACGACGCATGATGAACGTTTGGCGTAAACTGACGAGGCTGCTGGGCGCGATGGGACGGACGTCGCGGCGGCGCAAGGCCCGTCTGCTGTTCGTCGGGCTGAACAACGCGGGCAAGAGCACGCTGCTGAACCGCCTGAAGTCGGACCGGGACCAATTGTCGCGCAAAATGATCGGACCCACCGTCGGGTATACCGTCGACAAGTTCGTGTGTGAGTAGTACGCAGTTTGTTCGGCCATGAATTGTTCGTACCGTCGACCACCCCCGGACGGGTTTGTTGGAGCGATTTTCGAAAATTGGTCGGGCGACGGCCATTTCCGCGGAATTTCACCGTACAAGTCGTGACGTAAATTCGCTTTCGGCGGACACAAAACGTTCGTTAGCCGCCGCGCCTGTTAAAACGACGACCAAATTACTTGTACGAGGTATCGCTTAGGTATTATTAAAACCATATACGCGCATTCTGTTTTTTCCACTCCCTCCTAGTAACGTTAATTAGGTTTTTATCGAATTTTTCTTCCAGTTTCGAATATTTCCACGTTTAGGTACCGGTAACGTCGACCAACTTGGCCAGTCTCGACGTTACGCAATATGTACACACCCGTACGTGCGATCCCGATGTATTGGGTGTCTTTCGTCGTCAATTACGCGAAACGGACAGGGCCTCTTTTACGTGATCGCGTAACCCGATAAATACGCGAAGCATCTAGTGAACGGACCGCGTAAATAATTTAAATAATCGATAATATTACTACGACGCGTCTGCGTGTGGATGTGTCTGATGTTAAAATTGTACGGATACGTCGTCGGCAACGGAATTATTTACGGCGACGCGATTCCTGTTTGCTCGGTGTGTTTCGCGTGTTTTTGACGCGTAAAACGAAAACGTTTACGCGACGAACGGCGGACGCGCGTTAAAAACGAAAAATTCGCGGCCGATCGTTTCCCGCGAAACGGATTTCACAATTTCGCGACACGAAAATATGACGACGACGACGTTACGCGATCAATTGTTACTAAACGAACGTCATAAAATCGATATTCGACAAAACGAAAGGAAAAACGCGCCGATAGAGTTAACTCGACGTTGTATCCGCGAAAATTGCCACGGTTCTTGAATTCGTCATTTCGTTTTCATTTTTCGTTCCCGCTCCGGGGTGGCGTACGTGTAGTTCGTTGTCAACGACGAACGCGCGTGTGGCCGACTCCGGAGCGTTGAAAATTTAGCGATTATACCATACGTCCAATACGACCGAGATCGATTCGTTTAGGATAGAAAATTGCGAGCGAGACCCGAAATCGTTTAAACGAGTTAACCAACGGTGGTTTGTTTTTTTTTTTTTACAAAATCGACAGAAAAACCAACAGAAGCCGCCGCCCGTTCGAACGGTTTACCGAAACGATACGCGCGTGATAATTGTCCCGCGTAATCGTAACAACGGTTATGGTTAACAACGTTTGTTAACTATTATAACCGTAATAGGATATCGCCCGCGCCGGTTATATTTGTACGACGCGCGCGAAATGCCGAAAATAAAACGTCCGGCGGATATTTGTTTTTTTTCGTTTTTAGACGTTCGGTAACGTAAACAACTACGACGAAAAAACGTTTACGATATAAAGAACAATATATATCTAGCGTTTCGAAATCGTCGAACAAATCTGTGGGGGAAAAAACGATATAAATTCGTACGTTTTACGAACGAGAATAACGTACCGGCTTTCGTATTCATATGATGTCGTCGTTTGTACGAAGTTTGTCGAAATGCGCGTCCGTAATAACAACGCTACGGATTTCTCGATAATTATAACGTCGCCGCCGTTTCGTTTTATGAATACGAACGGTTTCCGCTTAAAAACGTTTTTCAATCGCGAAGCCATCCGGTGAACTGTGTGAAGCGAATTTCGGACGATCCACTTCGCGTACACCCGTGTGAACGGAGCCCCCCCCCCCCGTGTGACTTTTTACCAAAAAAAAAAAACACTAATCCTGTCGGTTTTGCAGTCAACGGCGTGAAGTTCACCGTGCACGACATGTCGGGCCGGGACGGTTACCGGAACATGTGGGAGCCGATGTACGGTCAGTGCGACGCGATCGTGTTCGTCGTGGACAGCACCGACCAGCTACGGTTCGCGGTGGTCAGCGACGAACTGGACATGATGCTCCGGCACGCGGACCTGACGGACCGGCCGGACTTGCCGATACTGTTCGCGGCCAACAAAGCGGCCGCGCCGGACTCGTGTAGCGCGGCCACCGTGGCCGGCGCGCTCCGGCTACACGAGCATATGGGCCCGGACCGGCCGTGGCGGGTGGCCAGCACGGACGCGGTGACGGCGTCCGCGGACGACGGGCTCAGCGAAGCCATGGACTGGTTGGCCGAACTCGTTAAGGCCGCTGGTCCGCGGTCGCGCCCGCAGACGACGACGACGACGACGACGTACCAGTGAACGACGTTAACCGGTCGGTTTCATTTTCGTCACTTTGCGCGGCCGGACGAGACGATATTTAATTACCGTCAACGCGACTCAAGCACGGTACACCGACCGCGCGTAACATTTTGCCACCGTCGTTCGCCGAAACAAAAAACAAAAAAAAACCGACTCCGCGCGTTGATTTCGCCGCGTTCTTTGTGTACGGCCGGCGCGCCGTTGTGGCCACGCGTCGAGAACAACACACGGGTCCCGCGATCGGTATCTGGATACGTATTACTACTATTACGCGAAACCGCGTTTACACTAAACCATTTTTCGATTTTCGCGAAAACACGTACCCGTGCACTATCCACGGGAATCGTGAATGCGAAGGGACGGCGGCCCTGCGACAATAAACGACTACACGTTTTTGTTCCGATCCTCGGGAACGTATCGATTTGCCCAGCTAGCGAACGAGTAGTCGCATAAAATCGTCTCGGCGTACTTACCCGCGACGTTCCATTAACGGATATACCCGTCATTCGTATTCCGCGCGATTTTCTAATTCCCCGTTACCTGCACCGTTTGTTTTTGTTTTTTTTTTTTGTAATCGAATCGGCGACACGCCCACTGTCGGGAAAACTCGAGAACGGTATACTTCGGAGTCAAACTTCGTTACATACCTTTCGTGAAAATTCACCGTGGACGCGTAAAGGACCCTTGGGGTGGTGGTCCAGTGTGTACTCCCCGCAAAGGGAAATTAACACCCGCGAAAATTTCGAATAATATCGTTTTAAATACTACGGCTATATATATATATTTCGCCGAAAACAACAAATCGATTTGGAGGAACCATTGAAGAACGCGTGTGTGGCGGCAGCGATATTAAACAAAAAACAAAAAAACCACCCAATCTTCGCGATATATATATATTACGTACGGTTTAATTCGAATCAGCCTTACAATTATATATTCCGAAGATTTCCGAGGTGGGGCCGAGTCATGGGGATCTGCTAGAAGAACGGGCCTCGACTTATTAAATTTTTCGGTAACCTTCCGGTAAAAAACGCTTAAATCGAGCCGCGCGTAACTCGCTTCGTATTACCTGAGGACTCGCGGCAAATACGAGTTGTAAATGTCGTCTTTAATGCGTCCCTGCAAGTTTCGGAACTCCGAACGTACAATTTTCACCGACACCAAAACGGTGGCCGCGTTGTTTGAGGAACTACGCCGGTATGAAATAATGAGACGCAGGATTTACATTCAAGTCCGTTATATTACGAATAATACAAATAAAACCCAAGCGATACAAAATAATTCTTAAACATAAATATATCCGACGAATTAAACGTTAAAAAAATTAGAACGTCGCGTGTATTCACAAATATTTCGTAGTCCGAAACGTACACATTTCGTTTACACGATGTTTTGAATTGGCGAAGCGACACAAACATTTTTCGTTTCGTACGTGAATAATCGACGATGAATTTACTACCACCCAATGTAATTATTGTCGTAACACGCACGGAATGGTCGCATTTAGAATTAAACGTCGGATATTATATCAGTACAACACTATATGAAATCGAACGGTGCGGGGGTACACGATCATTAAAATTCTCAAGAATTGTCAGCTGAAAATCGATTATAACCCGGCGGCGCACTTCACACTGTTACACTATGCTGTCCGGCATGGCAATTGCAATAGTACTTCGATCGAGTAAACGAATCGAAAACAAGAAAATGAAAAATTCATGCTCGAATTTCGATTTAAATTATCACCACTCTCGCCTGCAACGTCAAGTGTTTTAGTTTCTCGCGTTATAATGGATTATTAGAATTTTAGTTTTTACTATGTTGGTTTAAAAAAATTTGTGTCCCTTATGGTGATACGTATATTTCTATCGAATTTGATAACGACAACTATTCCATTCCGGAAAACGAATAATAGTCGCGAATTAGTTATTCTTATGTTCTGCGGATTTTAATTATTTCGTAGATTAACGTAATTTATTATAGAAATATTTTGTTTAGTTCTAAATTCTTATACATTTCGCCAAAATCGATAAAATTACAAAATAGTGTTGTTCTGATTTCACATCAAATAATTAATATACTTACTTATTTACTATTTAGTAACTACTTAAAATAATAGCTTATAATTATTGATTAAAATCTACAAATATAAATTTACTTTTTTTTTGTATAAACGTCTAAGAAATAATATTTTTATTAATTTTTAAACTACAATATTATAATAACTAATATTGTGACAGGTATAAAAATGGATTATTATTAACGAATTAGTACTTAAAATAGTACTAATCCTTCACTAACGGAACGAAAAATAAGACTTTACAATTTGAATAAAAAGTAGATCACAAAAGGAAACGTATAAACATAAATTATATTAAAACGATATTGTCATAAAATATAATAATAAAAAAATAACAGTCGGTATACAAACTGTATCTCATCACATATCGTTATTACAATTTATACTTTAATTTTGAAAAGGAATAATTAAAAAAGTCAGAAATATGAAAAAATAAATACAAACTAAACAGAAACGTCAACAATTTAACGTTCAATTACGATTTAAGAAAAATACGGAATGTTTACTTTATTAGAATGCATATTTTGTATATATTTGTATGTTTAGTTTTACGTGTGATTTTTTAAAATTTTAACTTGAAAAGGTCTAAAACAAATGACGAATAATCGAACAAAATAAACCCTATCTAATGTGATATGTAATACCTGTGCACAATAAACTTAAAATACAATAAAAAACACGATAACTCGCGTAGTAAAATTAATTATAAACAAATATTTACTAAGTAGTACCTAGTAGTTATATATTGTGTACAAATATATCTTCTATATTCGTAATAAAAAACTCTGTTACGTCCTATATATTTTCTTTTCGTCCATGTTTATTTTTTACTAGAAAATTGTGGATATTTGTGGATTTCAAATATTTGCCTTTTTAATTCATTGTTTTTAATCATTTAATCATTTTAATAACATTGCTGAAAAAAAAATTTTTTATTAATGCAAATTACATATTATTATTAAAGCCCTTGCAAACACATAAGAGGGTTAAAATAAAAACGATTCTTATGTTTTGGCACGAACGCGGTTTGTCTGTGCAGTTGTAGAGAATAATCATTAGTGTGCCATATTTCCTACCCCCCCAACTAAAAATCTATTTGTAAATAATTTTGTATCTATTTAACTAGGAACACAACAAATCGAATAATAACGAATTTTCATTATAAACTTTTTTTAATTTGGAATTAATAAGGCAAATAAAAACTAGTAATAATTTTTATCAAAATAGATGGCACAATGATTTGGATAAGCAAAATAATTATGCTATTTTTTTTCAAAACAAACGGTTTTTAAACACAAATATTATCCTTTAAATAATAAAATAAACAAATAAAATCATTATTAAATGCAAAACAGCCCAATTTACACATAAATTTTAACTTAAATACTAAAAAAATGTTTATAACGATTATTTAAAATGTTCAACGTCTATTAGAATAACATTAAATTAAATCTGATATAAAACCAATATATAAATTTTCAAAAAAAAATTGTTTAAAAACCTTTCTTTTACTTATAATTGATTGATAAATAAATTGAAATATTTTTGTTAACAAATTTACTTCATATCAGACATGACACATTTTTTAAAAATATATAAATAAGCTATTCTTGTAAATTATTAGTAAAATTGAATTAAACTGGTGCAAAATAAATGTATCATAACTATTATTAAAATTGAAATTAGAATGCTAAAGTGAAAATGACTACATTTTTGTCAAACGTTTTTTCAATGAAAAATGAACTGAGTTTGCAAAAGTTTTCTAGCAATAATTTTCAATTTCTAAAATGTATAAGTCATTATAAATGTATACACTTAAATACTTATTATTTAAATAATTTTAAATTAATGGATTAGGAAACAAAGCGTAAGAAAAAGAAATTTATATGCTATATTATTTATACTTATCCCTGGTAATAGATAGGCAAAACTAGAAAAACATACCATTTGTTCACAAATGCATCCAATTAGTTGACTTCAGAGTGGTTGACAATTTTTGATGTTTAGATATTGTACTATGTAATTTATGTTCCAACCAGAGCGTTCGTATCTTCCGATACTGATCATTATTTAGATATAGTGGCCAGCCGCGTTTTAGTTGCAAATCACTTTCACCCCATTTATCAAGATAAGGTGACGAGATAAAAGTGCCTCTATTAACAGTGGTTAACAATAAAATTTCACAATCACGTAAACGTAAGAAAATTCCAATTCCAGCGCCACATGTATCAGAATGAGATAAACACGCACCCACCTATAATACAAATAATAATTTAATGATAATACTATATATAGAGAGACTTTAAAAAGCTAAATATTATATTATTTTTATACAACGCGTGTTTTTAATTTTTGTAACTATTTTACCAATATTACATAATTTATAGTTATAATAATTTGATTGTAATATATTGTATTCTATTTTGCTATAGAAATTAAATTTAGATAAGAGTATAAATGAAAAACGATTGTTGTTTTTATTAAACATGTTGTAACTCATTTAATAGTTATCTAAAACAAGAAATTAATTACAAAATTGTTAACTCTTCAATAACTATATATGTCTGAATTTTAAAAATTATTATAGTACTGTTTTGTTACCCATAATATGGATAATTTGAAAATTCTGAATAATAACTAAGCATTATGCAAAATATTTTTAGGCAATATAAATAAAATATAAAAATAAATTTTATTATAAACATTAGTTAGTCATTTTACTAAGGGTCAAATTTATTTTTAGGAAAGTAAAAATCAATTCATAATGTTCTTTTACGATAATAATTAATTATTTTCAGTCAAAACATCATAAAAGCTTTCATTGACCAACAAACTCAACACTAACGGTTTCAGTACTATTACATTCGCCACATAAAATTACACCATAAATTTTAGTCTACTGCTTACTTGATTAAAATATTTATAATTAATTATTCCATCATTAATCTAATAGAACTTAAAATCCTTCACAAACATATGAAATGCCTCAAGAATTCCAATCTAAATAAAAATTAAATTTAATTGAATATTCTTGAGAATACCGAATTTATGCATCTATACTAATCACATATCAGAATAAAAGCATACGAAATTTCCGACGAAACAACTGATTTAGCGAATAAAACAATTTTTATTGATACAATCTTATTATCAATAATAATTATATATCCTTCAATATTAAAAAATTAATTTAATTTAATAAACTTTTTAAACTCCATAATCGTCAAATTTAAAAAACAACAATAAATAGAAAATAGTAATTATTTATTTATCTAACATAATACTTAAAAGACTTATTAAACAATTCAAAAGCAAAGTTAAATTATTAATTGACAATATTAGTTTAACCACATAACCTATTCAACTTTTGGCATATATATAATGCATGGACAAAAACCAAATTATACATATTGCTTAGTAATTTTAAACATTTTACATAATGCCTAACATAACACAAAATATCAGATTATCCATATACAGTATACTTGTATAATATTGAAAAATTATAATACTCAATAAATAATAATACACCTACTAACCTATTAAAATAAAAACACATTCATAAACAATACTATGGAGTAATAATTTATTTTATAATTCTATAAAGTAGAATATATATTAGAAAATCATTGTGAAAATACCAAATAAATAAAAATGTAAACCACGTTAAACTACAGTAAATGGTAAAGTTTTAATAAATAATAGTATGTATTTGTCATTTTCTTACATTTTAAGCTCGATTAGATTTGATTAAAAATATTGAATAAACTACTTACCAATGTACCATTAAATTCGGTTTGGCAACAGTAACTTTCAGAACAAAGTATTTTTCCACACACCAAACACATGGCTGGACTTCTCGCTTCTTCATTTGGTCTATTTGGACAATTAAACTTTAACACATTTTTCATTACCACACTATACTCATCTGGAAGCGTCACTAAATCACTGATTTTACTCCAATCTCTAAGCATTGTTAATTCACCAGATTTAATTTTGATTAACTTCGTATTTAGGGACCATTTTCTTATCAAAGTATTAATAAACATGTTATTAAATAAATCAGCACATGTAGTAGGTAATCCTAAATAAGAACACATATTATAATATGTATCTCCATTAAGTTCTGTCAACACACTCGGTGGTTTAATGTTTGTAAGAAAATAATAAAATAAACTGCAACATCGTAAAAATGGTATGGCAGCATTTTTTACTAAATTCCAAACTTGTGTTGTGTTTCTAATAACAATATTACGAAGTGTGTCAAACAAATAACTAAGATAAGATGTATCTGCCTCGTGGCCAATTTCAGAACCCCAGCTGTTTTCACCTATATCAATTGTTAATATAATCTGCACTATATGTGCAACAAACATTATACGAAATGTATACAAATCTAATACACTGCCTCTTGATGTAGGACATTCAGTTTCATGAACAAAATATAAAGTCGGCAATGTCATAGACAACGAAACTAACATACTAAAAGCGTCCCAGTCAAGTATTCCATTTCTGTTACATCCACCATTATCAAATACTATGGACAAAAACCGAAGGGCAAGTACATTGATTTGATCTTTTTCTTTCCATTCTAAACTGAGAAACGCCGAAGTACGAACCAACGATTCTATGGTTTTAAACGTTCTACAAGATAAATCACCAAATAATGGTTCGTTTTTAGAACGAAAACTCATTTCAGTTGTATGTATTACATAAGCGCATGATTTCCATATCAGTAATGGAATTTGGTTAACAACTGAAGACAATTGTGAGACGTCAGTAAATCGTGAAAAAATATAATAAGCATATAGCATTAGTACATCAACTGTCCTAGGCAATAATATAGAATTTGTATACGCAGGCTTCAAATCTTCAGTTGAATGACCTGTTGAATCTTGAAACAACATTATTTGCATCATATAATCATTATTCCTAATAGAATATTGTTCAAACGGAAGCAAAACATCTCTGTTATCATTATCAATATGATTATCATTTGGTCGTACAAAAACTAATTGAGACACATTTTCCTTTCTCATTAGTTGTAATGACGCGTTGTTAATTTCACTTGGTAGTTGTACAGTGCTTGAATCATATGGTCGTAAAATAAAGAGTTTTTTGACACTTCTGGTATTAACTACTTTACTTTTATCTAATAAAATATTTAACCCTGCGTACCAATTCTCAAATGTAAATGTTTTAAATACATTCGTTTCCATCGGTTCGGTATTAACAGAAATAGGTGGCAATAATGGTACAACAGCGTTACAAAGTTCTGAGCATGATGGACAGAAATATTCGTTTTTTTTAACATTAAAACCTAATGTATGCTTAAATTGATAAAGCTTATGACTTTCTTGAATTACAATTTCATTAAAATATTTTTGATAACAAACAAAATGCATAGCATGTCCGCATGAAGAAATATGAAAAGAGGCACCGAAATCTATCGATAGGTAATATTGATCAAACATTTTTGAGTCCTTTTCTAAACCATCTCTTGCTGTACAAAGAACTGACGAATTCTGTATAAATGCAAGTAAAACCATATCCATTTCGTCACAAGTCAATAGGTGATCTTTTAGGCACAATACACAACATTTATTGTCAAAAATACCGGATGATTTTGGGTCAGTATTTTTTGAAACTGCATTACTAGTTCCCTGTTGTACTTCTGAATTAGTAGACTGTTCTTTAAAAGATTTTAAATTATATTTTGTCAATTTATTTTGCGACGTAGTCGTTTCAGTAGACAGAGTACTTCTTTTTCTGCCTATTAATTCCACTCTACGCTGATTCAAATATTCGTCATCACTATCATCATCACTCATATTTATTATTTCTGAAACCACATATCTCCCATTAATTGTATTCTTCATATTCTTTGTTGATGCAGATACTTTCATAAATCTATTTAGTATCCAAGTGACCAAGTCTTTATGACCTTTAATTTTACAATTGCGCTTAACAGTTTTTAATGTATTTATAATATCATATCCTTCAAAACGTTCAGTAAATGTAAAATTTTGATTATGTCGCCCTTCTTCTTCATAAAGAGCATAACCAATAAGATAAAGAACTTTTTGTACTTGAGACTCGGTAAAAAAATTCTCAGTTAAATCTGTAGCTCTGTCTAATACCATTTTTATGATGCGTAATATTACATCGCATTGCATTATATTAATAACATTTGCAAAGTCATCATTAAAACTTGGTAAATTAGGAGGAAAACAACACTTCATTTTACCAGCTTCCTTTTTTTGAGCTCTTTGATATTTTTCCAATTTAAGCTGTTCAAGTTTTGAAGTATGAAAAAAAAATATATTTAAGTCATCGTAATAAACTGGTTTTAAATAATATATAACTTTTCCGTCGATTAATTTAAAATCAGCAACTTCATTTAAACATTTTTCTAAAAGTGTTTCTGCACCTTCCATATATAAAAATTTATTACATATTTCTGCACGACTCGAAGATCCTGACCCTAAGAACTGTATCAAATTTTGTTTTATACAATCTTCCACAGTTACTTTACCAATAAAAGTATTGTATCTATTATCAACTATAGCAATAATTAAAGAGAGAAATTCTTCAGATAATGGAAGTAGGTATGGGTATACACAATCTGTTTTCTTTTTATTAGATTTAACAACTCTATGCACCCATTCATATAAATTAAATTTATTTAGCATATGAATTAAAAACTCATTACTATCCATTAAAGATGCGGCAATTTGAAGTAAAATAATATCTTTATCAGACATATGTAATCGGCATTTTGAACTATAATATAAATATATTTGATTCTTTACTGAATATATATTACGTTTTATTACGCCTCCATTTAATTGTGATTTTAAAATTAAAACACGAAGAACTGGTTCAATAATCAATTCGGGAGATTGCCACTCACGAAATTCAAGCGTTCGTTGATTACAATGGTCTAGACATAAATGAAGTCCGACAAAAAATCTATATAATGGACAATGCATAGATACAGGATTCTTTTGTGTATCATAAATAACACATTTAACATTATAACCAAATATTTTTTTAAATCTCAATTTATAATTTGTAGAATTTCTCCAAATTTCTTTTAAAACTATACTGTACACCTTTTTCAAAATAATATTGTCAGATTGACACCAAATCAAAATGTTTGTTATTAAGGGATTTAATTTAATCTGTAAATTAAATACTACCTCCCATTGTAGGTCTACTATCAGACCTTCTTGCTCCTTTCCTATGTAAGGACACACATCTTGCATACAAATTAATATCTTAATAAAGACAAAAATTGCTTGTAAAAATACTTCTCTTAAATCGTCAGTCCATGTATTAGGTACAGAACTTAATAAATAAGTAATATTTTTCAAAATAACTAATGACTTTTTGAACTCGCAATGTGAAACATATTCGGGAAAAAATAATTTACCGTTTTTATTTAATTTCTTTTGACACTCTTGTGAAAACAAAATAAATAATTTATGCAAAATATTGCAACGAACTATTAAATTCTCAGCTATTTTGGGTACAGTGAATAAGTGTACACTCAATGAAAGAGCAGAATCTGAATATTCGTGAAAATCATCGATAAAATTATTTACAATCGCTTCAATATTTCTTGAAAAACTGATAGCAAAATTCGATTTACTATTAAAATCCATAAGTACACCACTGATGAATAATTTATACCAATGAAGTCTTGCCGATTTCCACATAACTGTATAATCTTTTAAAATAAGATCTATAATGAAACCTTCTGATATTTTATACGTAGATAAAATGGATGAAAATACTGCTCTTAGTTCTGAATATTTCATTACACTTTGCATCCACGCCAACAACTTAAGTGCACATACTTGATTGATATAATTATAGTAATGAAGTATGCGTGTTTTTATAATTGGACCACCATTATATGTTGCATACATTCGAATCATATCATTAACCTCTACACAATTATTGTAATTGCCATATTTAAGAACCATTCGACCATCTCGAAAAATTGACGATATATATTTAACAGAATCAGTCTGTGAATATTGTAAATTATTCTGAAATATTGTTAAAATTTGATTAAATGTTGGTTTGGAACTATAATAAAAAACCACACAATACTTGTCATCACTTTTATCAATTTCTGAAGCACCCGAATGTAGTTCAGAGTGTACAAAAAAATTTGATTTAGTAAGAAATTTATACGCATAATAAATAATAGATTTAAAAATAAAACAAGCACGTTTCTCCATATCTTTTGTTATAAAAGGTGTGTCACCATTATGTTCATCTAAACCATTCTTATGAGTTTCACAATGAGCATCATTTTTCCAAGCATTGAGATCACCACAATCACAAAATCCATGTCCATACGAAATTCCTATTTTGTGCTTGTGATATATATGTGAAGATTGTTTAAAACAATCCATGCATAATACGTTAGTAGTACCTACTTCACATTGAAGACATCTGTATATTAGCTCACCCATTCTGAATATTCTACCACATTTTGAAGGAGGGCAAACTTGCATATTTGGAGCCTCCATTAAATTAATATTTTTTCCGTCACAAATAAACTTCTCGATTGTATTAATTAAATAGTGTCTCGTTTTCTGTTCACTGATTTCAAAAGAAGTCTCTATAAATTCTGGAAGCATAATTTTATGTTTTACAACAAGTTTCCAGTATCTTATAATGTCAAGTTCAGTCAATGTATTATTTTCATATTTTTTCAACCATTGACCAATCATTACAGTTAATTCATTATCATCTGCGTTCACTTCCATTGCAATGTTGAGTTCACTCATTGAATTATAAAAATTATCTCTATAACAAAATAAAATAAAAAATTTTTTTATCTAATATAAACATTCTTTTTTATGAATTAAATTAAATGAAGCGAATTAATTGAAACCAATTATAATTGTAATATAAATAACATATAATTTATAAATATCGAATACTAGTAAAATTATTATTGGCCATAAGTCAACAACTAAATATAAAATTAGACAGTCAGTCAATTAATAATTTTATTAGTTATTAAGTATTTACTAGTATTTAGACCTCAAAAAGCATATAATCCAACGTGCTCAAAACCAAAACTAAAAGAATATTCTAGCACAGTGGATTTCAAATCTATCATTTATAATCAAACTTAAAACAGAATAATCTATAAAAATGGTTCAATAATTCTTCTCTATTTATACATATTAAGTATTCGTTATAGAAATATTATAAATGTAGTTTAGACATATAGTAGTGTGTATTTATATTATTCATAAATTATTTTAATATGTAACGTATGGAATTACAAAAAAAAATACTGAAGTAAAAGTTATTTACTTTATTTTGGGTAATATAATCGAATATTTTCTATGGTTATTTATATCACTATTTTTTTAGATTTGTTATAGGAATTTTTTTCCAAAAAAATATACAATATGATAATTCTATATAAAGTTTTTAACCATAGAAATTGTTGCATAAAAATATAAGAAAATACCAAACCATTTACTTTTATACAATTGTTTTTTAACTAAGGATATAATTAGTTACATTAAATTCATGAAAACTATTTTTATGTATGTATTCATCTTAAGTAGTTTTTTGTAATAATTTCAGAATTAAATTGGAAAAAAATGTTTATATTTAAAAATACTATTACCTTAGATTTCAAATGAAATTAAATTAGCATTTACAGAGGGTTATTTAAAAGAGCATTATTCTCTCTCTTAATTTTTAAAAATATTAACTTATTTTATTATTTTTTTTTTATTATTATTATTATTATTTATTATATTTTATTATTATTATTAACGTATTTTTATACGCATAAAACAGCTCTAGTATATATTATTTGTTTATACACTGAAATGAAGTTTATTAAATAAATATAATTATTACTTTTTGTATAACATCATAAATTTATTAAAAACAGTATTAATTGATTTTTATTTACATTATCGTTGAACTTATTTTCTTAAATATAAATAATTATATTGCAATACAAACGTTAAACAAGAATTCATAATAATAACATATATTTTCTTAATAAAAATATTTTTGCGCAAAGATTAAAATCATATGTAAACTAAATATTACAATGCACTCCTATGATTGCTAAATTACTTATACGATTTTATCATCAGATTGGATTTATTTTTGATGAGATTTATATTTTTACCGAAGAAAACATCAAATTTCAATGATAAAATGATAATAAAATATAATAATCCAAATGTCCTACATAAAAACTTTATGCTCATATCAACAATAATTATTTTTAAAGAATTTTATATTATTCTTTAAACATTTTCATCGTATAACTTTTAATGCTAACATATTTTTAGCCTATTATAGTTTCATATAAAGTTACTAAAATTACATGAAGTATTAATGTATTTATTAATATATTAGTAATATGTCTTTGTTGTAAAGTATATTTTGATTAACTCAATTTACCAACAATTTCACCCACAAAAAACATTTTAAAATTATTATAATCATAACCCCTATATTTTCAATTTCATAATAGATTTGTTGACTCATATGATAATCATCTTAAGAACTTATTAGTTTTCGTAACAAATTAATGCTTAATAGAACTTATAAAATATTTTTAATTTATGACGAATCAATTAGTAGGAGCATCTTCATACAGAAATACACTGTATTATATGCTTATCGATATTTATGTACATGAACATTGACTTCTTGTTTTAATTTAATTCATTTTATTTTTAAATTATTATGTTATGAACAATAATAATATTTATTAATTTGGTTGATATAAATCTTAATAACATATTTTTATATAACAAATTTAAAGTTTTGAAAGAATGTAATTTTTAAATATGCATATTCGTATCCTAAGTATAACCTAATATTAATAACACTAAAATATATACTACACAAATATATTTTTATTTCTTATTTATTTAAAGGGAATATAAAATATGTAATATAAAGCGTAGTAAGAATATGTGATAAGAGAAAAGAAACAAAATGACAGTAAAATTACATAAAGAAATCACCCATTAATGACACTTAATTTGAGGGCTATACAAATATAAAATATTTTTTTAGCTCACAGGACATTCTCATTGAATTTGCTAATATACTATAAACAACTGAGGCACAACTATCACTAGTGCAACTTAGTAGACCATTATTTGAACATAAACATTTATGTATACTTGCATGAAATTAACAACAATATAATAAAACTATATGATGGCCACTTTAGATAATTTTAAATTATATAAAATTACAAATACCTATTGATAATAATTATATAATTATTAAATTAATTATCATAACTTATTTTATAATAATATAAATAATTTATAATAATGTATTATAATTATAATTATGATTTATTATAATATAATAAATAATTATAATTTATTATAATTATTAATATTTTATAAATTAAACATAAAAATATATATAATATATTAATTTATTATTATTAATTATATTCTATAAATATATATATAGTATAAAAAATAAATATATATAATTAAGTAAATTATAAACTTCTCATTTATTTTATTCGTATAATTGATACATATTAATAACATCAATAATAAAAACAAGTTAATAGGTATTCTTACAGTCATTGCTATATTTTTGTATTATATGCTTTTTAATAAATATCAAACTAAAATAGATTAAACATATTCAAACTTTACAGTATTTATTTTAATGTAACTGAATATTAGTAATGCATTTCATTTTAAATTTAAAAATCACTAATTCAATTAGTTTTGATAGAGATCATGAACAAATTTATTTTAAAATGTACCAGTTAAAATGTACTAAACATTTATTTTAAAATCTAGATAAAATTCTTAAGTATACATAATTCTTATACTACACAACCTCTATCAAATAACGCTTTAATAATAACAAATTAATTATGCTATTTTATAGATTTGTTTTTGTAACATATATGGCTACATCAATTACACTTAAATAATGAATGATAAACAATGAGTTAAAATTTAAAATATATTGCACTTTTTAGATATTTACAAAACAAAATAATACCAATTTAATGTGTACATTAACAACAACTGAAATTGAAAATTGTTTAGATAAATATTATTCGATCATATCCACTTTTGTTAAAAATGTATCGGACTACAAGATTAATACATATGTATACAATATAACCAAAATCAAAATAAACAGATGGTAATCCAACGCATTTTCTATAGCAGTAAGCAGTATCGCATAATACACATTGTTGTTTACTAGCATTAATTCGAAATGTATTTTAAATATCTTAGCTACCAATCACTATTAACCTATGCCAATGTTGTTTATCATTTAGATACCTTAGTTACATTTAGATATCTCAACACCTGTAAATTCAACGTTTATATGCAGCGTCTGTGCACATATAGAATTGTTCCATAAACGACAATTACTTGTCACTACCCAATCGGGTAGTCCAAAACAAAGGAGTAGAGCAATAGTGCACATAGAAAAACGAAAGTCGTATCTACGACGTAATAATTTCACCGTCACGCAACTATTGCATATTATTGTTAGGACGTGATATAAAATCGTAAAATAATATGGTGGATGATAAAGCAACATACTTACGTGACGGCGTGTCAGGCACAAGGACCTGCACGTTCGTCTCTGCCGAAAACGGCTCCCAACGATAAAACGCGAACAATATCAATTAACTTATACGCATTTTTCACAATAAATGTTAACAAAACACACAAAACACAGTTTAAATCGATTGCCCAACGCCAATATGAACGAACACGAAAGAAGAACCGCAAGTACACACAAATCGGCGTTCGCCATTAAACGATAAACAACTACAAAACATACGATTATGGCGTATGAAATCGGAGTAGGTACGGCGTCCACAATGTTTATCAGACGAAATCTTATTTTCCAAGCAATTTATACGACGTATACCACGGTTACAAAATGTGGTTGGCCTGAGTGTGAACATAGATTTCTTATCATACAAAAATCGCTGTCATCAAACTACGTTTCCCAGTGATTTATAAATGTTTAAAATAATTTGTCAACGTTAAACCTTATTGTTAAAATTCTCAACATTTTATGGCTATTAAATATCATTTTTCTCGAGTGAAATGTTCTTTACATTCTCAATGAATAAATAATTTTTTTGAAAAATCAATCAAACTGTGCGGTGCCTTAATTTAATTTTTTTTTATGTCCAACAAAAATATCCATAATTATTTTCTGTTAAATACAATTTTTGTGTTTCGCATAGCAAATCATATGATTTAACATTTTAGTTATACAAGCTTATCTAGTTCAAAATCGCAAATTGTTAAATTTCCATGTTCTGGCAAATCCAACAACTACATAATGCTACAGACTTATAATAGTTACACCGTTTATTTCTAAACATCTGCATATGTATTTATTTATTCAAACTTACATTAATATTTAAACGATATGACCTAACATTATCAGTGTTGTAATATAAGTCAATGCCTAACATAAATTATGGTTTAAAAATAATATAAAATAAGGTATCTAATTTTTCTTAAAACATTTGTACTATTACATTTATTAAGACAAAAGGAATTGAATGTAGTTATAGATTAAAATAAAAATACTACTTGCGTACAAATACATCAAAAAATACTACACCTGAATGAACACTAGGATATCTCAACAATACCTTTAATATTCATTTAAATCACATTTTGGAAATATAATTATTTTTAATTATTCTCATTGTGCATTAAAACATAAGGAACTTGTTCTTCATTAAATAATTTTATTAATAAATCATATACGTAATTTGGAAACACTCTCTATATGTATATGTAGGAAATATAACACATACACCCATATATATTTATATTATACACAAAAAAATAGATGAATATATCAGCTAGCCAAATTGGGATCACATAAACTAATAAAATATAAATCAGTATCCATTGATTTATTTGATGTTTAATTGTTTCGCATCAATAAATATTGATATTTTTAGAGGAAATTTTATAAACTAAAATGTTTTTCTTATTTAAATTACAATACAAAATATTTTGTTTTAAATATTTGCAATTAATTTTTGATTCAAAATATATATATATATTAACTCACAAAATTCAATAATATATCTTTATGGTATTACTAAAGCAAACATTTCATAAATCTAATATTTTAAAAAACACATTTTAAATATATAAAACATAATTTAAATATTTGTTGGTTTAGAAGTAAAATAGATTTATTTTAATTATTATATATATACTTTATAAATTTAAATTTTGAAATTATAAATGAAATTATATATTCTTTACATATAATCATATTACATTATTAATGATCAAACATTTCACAATGCTGAATAGTACAATAACATTTGTTTTTTTAATATTCGTTTATCAAGCAATATTATATTTAAACATTTTTATAAAATTGTATTTAAGTATGTAAACATATATTTAAAAAAACTTAATTTAATTTATAAATTCTAAGAGTAATTATATAAAGTTAATACTTTTGTCAAAATGTATAGCATTGATCATTTTATTAATAAATTAAATCATATTAAGAACACAATAAAAACTACACACAAATATTTTAGAAATTAATAACATATACAAACAATATTTTACAAGGTCTCAAAATTTTTAAATTTTTTTTTATTTCAAATTGGCCATTAAATTAATGAGTCATTATAATATTTATAAACTCATATTTTATTCAAAAAATTAATAAACAATTATCAATAATAATCAAACAGTTTTAACTTAAAAAATACTCAAGATGGAATAAAACATATATAAGATTACATCCTAAAAATAGAAGTCAATATATATTTAGGCTTTTATAGATTTAACAGTATATAGTAAATACTAACTACAGTCCATTAAAAATAATTAAGATAGAATGATCCATAAAAAGAAATAATCTAAATTTAACTGATCTTATCAATAAAATTGTATATTATATAAAACATATTCATAACTAATTAAGTCAAATAAAAATTATGTATAATAAAATAATATAAGTAGAAATATATTATTCCTGTAAACAATTTTAACAATTTTTCTTTTTGAAAATATATATTTATTAAATTTAAAATAATTATTTACTTTGAAAAATGGTTACATAATTTATAAATATATGTATGTGTGTGTGTGTGCGTGCGTGCGCGTATTCCTGTAAACAATTTTAACAATTTTTCTTTTTGAAAATATATATTTATTAAATTTAAAAAAATTATTTACCTTGAAAAATGGTTACATAATTTATAAATATATGTGTGTGTGTATATGTGTTTGTGTGTGTGTGTGTGTGTGTGCGTGCGTGCGTGCGTGTGTGTGTGTGTGTGTGTGTGTGTGTGTGTGTGTGTGTGTGTGTGTGTGTGTGTGTGTACATATATGTTTCTATGCATAAGAAAAATATTACTTATATTATAAATGTAATAATACAAACAATTTATCAAATAATATAAAATTAAAAATACTTAATAATTATAAATTTATAATTTGATAATATTGCAGTTAGATTGTAAATGCTTCTACTAATTATTATTAAATTTATAGAATGATTCAAATTGATATTGTATAAATCACTAAGTGATTATACAACTTAGAATAATTTTTTTGAAAAATATTGGAGGTTTATATCTTTTGATTATTATCTTTTATATGAATACTCTAATAAACAAATTCTTTGAAAATGTATTGATTTTCCATAAATATTACAAAGATTATTCGCCTAAATAAAATGAATAAAATATATTTGTTTTTGCATATATTGTCAAATAAATATTATTATCAACATGAAAGAACAAACGCCTGATCCAAATCTGTTATTTCCTAGTTAAAAGGAAATGGGTGTTATACCAAAATCACTATATATACAACTTTATATAGAACCTATGTTGAGGTTTTTAAATTAAATTTAAAGTTGAAATACCTATAGTCACATTTGACAAGAAAAATATCTTCAAAGACTTGAAACAATTGGTATGCAAAATTGTTTACAGATAACATAGAAAATATAGTTATTAAAAAAATATTAAAACACTAGCTTCAATTCTTCCAATTAATTCTACTCTGTGATTTATTATTAAATGAATAAACATCGAATTAAATAGCATAATTTAAGTACAACACAATGTGATTTTTGTATTATATTTATTAGACAGGTTGTTAATATAATATCCTCATTACTACATTAATTTTTTTGCAATTTTTTAGTAAATGTATTATTATTTTTAACAATTTCTTTATTTGATACTTAATAGTTAAAAACTATTAGGTATATTTATACAACTATATATTGGTTTAATTTTATAAATTATAATATAAATATTATGTAATTAAATTTTCTCAACAATATGATGTATAATGTCTTGTTTAATTAGTGTGCAATTAATTGATAGCTAAAAAAATGTGTGACAAAATAAATGTATAATATTTGTTAAGACTACACTCACATATTTTATCAAGTAAACAACAAAGTTTCTTTTAATTAAAAAACAATAAAATTTAATCATAGCAGGTTCATTTTGTCTTTGATGGATAAAGATTAGTATTGTGTAACTTCAATTTTATGCCAAATATTAAAAAACAATCATCGTATTAAATATTTTTGTTGAATCTATTAAAGTAAAAGATAATCTTGACTTATAAACTACCACATGATATCAATAATTGACTTCCTTGGTCTCCTTCATAAGTTCATTAATGATATCGATGATAATGCGATAATCATTTTCATTCATAGCCACTTCTAGATTGTTCAATTCTTGTGCAAATGAGTCTCCTGAATATGATGCCGACATATATGACGTGTTGATGTCCATGGCCAAACTCTAAATATCATGAAGAACAATCTCAATTAGACAATTTACACATTTTACTTATACACAAAACGTCTTACTTGGCATTGCATTTTTGGACAAGTGTTGGTTGTTGGAGAAATTCTTTTTCTATGCGACACAAACCCTGTGGGTGATTTTGGTAAATTCTGAGTAGGAACAGCATTCGGCTTAAGACGCATTTTAACACCCTTTTCTCCTATTAAAGTTTAACCAAAGGAAATATTTTAATATAAAATGTATTGAAACGTATAGAAATGTACGTATATGTGAACAGATTATGTTTATCGAATTACTAGGACGAAAATAATCGTTGACGGTAAAGTGTTTTGAGCACACTTTTATGTTTTTTTTACTTAACGCTTCTTTTGACAAGCGTAAACCGTCTACCCAAATTGTCTGACAGTTGACCAATTCTTCAAATCCGTTATTGTTTTTCCATAGTATTTTGGGGCCAGTTGCACTTGGCAGACTGTGGTAACTGATATTTTCGTCGGTAGAATAGTACGTCGTACATCCGAATACGGAACAATAGTTTTTACTTCTTTTCAGTGAAGGAGACATTGCTGTGGGAAAGAAAAACGAGGAACTGATGAGCGCGCGATTTCTGCACGAATCAAATAAACTCACTGCATCAGACGACGATTTGTGTCATTAGATATCAAACACTTCTCGTTATCCGCGTTAATTTAGAAATTATCGATTATTCGTCGACGAAACCGGACCGAAAAATACGAAGGAAACGAAATTCGATCAGACGACGATAACAGCTATAAAAATATGATAATCACTCGGGTGGCCGGTTCGAAATCGATTGGCTAGATGGCGGACACCATTTATATCCTGGTCATGGTGACGCGTCTGCGGTGCGACGTCGAACGTACGCGCGTACCCAGCTACGCGAACGCGTCCGATCGCCTCCTTGTCCATGATTCTCATATAACGGTCGCCTCCACGATAACCTCTACCATCACTGTTACCGTTTCGCCGTCACCGTTACCACCGGTGGTTATACCGGCACTTGGGTTGATGATTGGACACGTTTTTCCGCTAAGAAAATATTCTTATCTATATACGGCGACTACACGGTTTTTCGTTAACAGAGTCGCATCGAAAGTTATCGAACGTTTTCGCCGGCCGTTCGCTATATTCTGGCTCGTTACCTCGCGCGAGACCAGAAATTATTCGTAAAACAAACGCTACCCGTTGTTTCAACCACTTTAAAAATAAGTATGTAACAAATACGGTACTTAATTACCGATTACTCTGTCCGTGTTCATACAACGAAATGATCGCACGACGGTACTTTGATATTATTTTTTGGTAATTTTCCATTTAGCCGTTTTATTGTCCTTGAATCGATTCGAAACTAACGAAATGTGTTCGCATATTAACCACGCGCTTACATACACAGTTTGATGAACGTGTCTAATAAATATTTAAAATTTTTAATAATGAGGGTAAAGTACAGTAAACCTATATTTGTTCACAATTTCATAAATATTCAATCGCAGTTATTTGTCATACGTCGTTCCATCTTATTCTAACCGCCTAATATTACGTTCTCGCCCTCCGAATATTGTACAAGCATTTCATTTCGTATACAAGTGTCCGATTAGTGTAGACGGTGTTTTAAGAAATTATCGTTCAAGTCATTTTGAGCGTCGCTGCAAGACAACACTCAATTATTGTATTATACGAAATATAGTATACGTCGCTTATATGTTTTGGTAATTCCTACACATTACTAGTACTATTATCTATCTTTACAAAGTTCAAACTACATAGCCGGAACTTGATTGTCGGATTCCAGATTTATTACCTTATGATTTGTACAAATTTCTTCGGTTTCAACAAATTTTTAAATTAAATTTTACTTTGTTTTTACAGACTCGTGTCTAATATAACCCTACATTATCATGACTTCTATGCCAGTAAATCCAAAACCATTCCTTAACAGTCTTATGGGTAAAACTATAATTGTGAAACTTAAATGGGGCCATGAGTACAAAGGATTTTTGGTGTCTACTGATAACTACATGAACATACAAATGGCCAATACTATAGAATTTATTGATGATTCTGAGCCTGCTTTATTAGGAGAAATCATGGTCAGGTAAGTCTATAAAGTAGTTTGATTATTAACGTGCCTATATTATCATTAAAACTGTTTAAACTTAATAACATATTATCTACGTTCGATTATTTAATTGTTTATAAATGCTTTGTCCAATTTTAATGTATATATTTATTCTCATTCTAGGTGTAATAATGTTCTTTACGTTAGAGCAGTCGATGATGAAAATGATGAATATAATGCAGACACGAAAGATAATTTAAATAATGATAACTGTTAAATAAACTTAATTTTATTTTGTGGTTCACTTTTTATTATATATTTTTTTAAAATTACAAAACATTTCGTTGCATAAACAATGATAGTTACCTTATATAGATTATAAGTAAAATATAATTATTTTTATATAAAACCAATAATCACTCAAAATTACTATTTTTAAACTTCTATATATAACATTGAAATCGCTAAATTTAACGTTGAATTGTTTGTCACTTCGGATTTATTTACTTAAATTAGTTATTTTCAATAACATTTTGCTGTTTAATTTGCTCAAAATGTCAAATTTACTTCCCCTTACTGTTATAATTTAGTTAACTAACAAAGGCTAAATAAATATAAACTGTCAGAAGTCTATACGATTAGTAAAATTTTATCATTTTTCAAACAAATGTAACATATAACAATAAACACAAAGTAAATGCATAACTATGTTGTATTATTTTGTACTTGAAATTTTATAACTTCATGTCATATACATAAAATGCCTTGATTCCAAGAATAATTCTATATTGTATAGTATATGTATGTCCTATACCAGTAAACTACAGAGAAATAAGAAAAAAGTTATAATAATCAGATTGTTAAAACCAATATGAAAGATGGCACATGTTTAAAAAAAGTTATAAACATAGTAAAACATCAATCAGTTTTAAAATTAATTTGGAAAAAGAAAATGAAATTAGTTCAATTTCATATTCAATATTTCAATTGAAAGATTTATTGTCAATGTTGCTGTATTGAAAATCTAAAAATGTGTCCAGTTTCTCCATAATGTAATTATGTGAATATATAATAATGGTGTTTATAAATATATATTGATTATATATTAATTTAATTTAATTGCACTTTAACAAATAGAAAATGTCTATAATTTTTTTTTATCAAATGTTATGCCTGATTATACTTTTTTGTGTACAATTTAACTACATTTATTGTCTGCCTATTTAACAATTAACATAGGGAAATAAATACACAAAATATAGTTATTAAGTAGTACCAGTATGTTGTAGTTTAAATTTAATTTTAATTGATTAATAAAATGTTCCCATTGTCATTTGAAAATGAAATTCTTAACAATTTTAGCTAGGCACTACACCAGTTCAAAATATTAACTTCCAAAATTGACTGGGGACCTAATTAAATAATTATTTTAAATATTTGGGTCATTTACCATAAAAATATAATTATAAAAAAACCATAATTAATATATTAAACATATAATAAGTGATTAATGCATAAAAACTAAATAAAAAAATTAGATATACTGAAATATTTGTATATAAACACTTAATAAAAAACCTATATTTTAATAATTTTTAAAATGATTTCATTGTTAAATGTGAAAATCAAAGGTGGGCAAACAATATGATTGTAATAAAAATTAAAATAAAAAACCTATAAACTCAACTTGTTTGTGAAAAAGTTAAACTTTTTTAATTACAATAATTGGGATTTCAGAGATATGTTAATTATTAGTACTTGTAAAGAAGACATTGAAATAAATTGTAAGTAAAAAGTTACTAATTCTCACTTCCATTCAATATATTCATAATTTGTACATATTTTTATTACTATGAATCTGCAAGTGCTACATATTATATTAATCATATACAAAGCTGTAAATGCATAGTACATTAAATATATATAATAATACAATAATAATATATTGTAAAAATTGACATTTATTACATATTTTAATAAAGAAATCACATGCACAACAAATACAATTTAGTACAATTTATTGGGAATTCTAATTTGATTACTGCTTAGTGATTTAGATATTTGTCATAATATAATTTAAAATATACAAATTAATAAAACACTGATAAAAAATATATTTCAGTCTTATCATTTAAAAAGGTAGCATAAAGTAATACATTAATGTCAGTTCTTTCTTGCCTGTATTATAAATTACACATTCACAGCCATGAACAGTATTTGTGGAAAATTTTTTTTTTTTAATCTTGTATAAAAAAGTAAAATTCAAAATGCAAATTGGACATATTTAATTTGAGCATAATATTCATTGTTTAAACATTTAATTGAGTACACCTGCAATAACTAATATTTTTAAAATATATTAAATGATAGCAATTAAAATAAACTATATATGTACATTTTGTTGGGTATATTAAATATATAGTAAATGGTCATATTGATTGTGTGTTTCCAATTCAAATAGCATCATCTGTTAGTTAAAAAATAATTTTAATTAAATTTATTTTTACCTATATATTTGAATTATTTTCAAATTTTATCCTTAAAAATATATGTTGCATATTATAATATATTTTTCTTACTATATTTAAGATTGTATGATATAACTAACTTCATTTCTTTTAAACTCATGTGACTTCTGCTTAGTACAGGATGAAAATACATGGTACAGTAAAAAATGTGTTTAAAAATTGAATGAACACAATATTAAAATATATATAGTATTAGCCTTAATTTATTTAGTTATAAAAAAGGGAATTGTTGCAGGTAAATGGCCCTTTTTATTTTTAAATGATCCATGATGGATACAGTATTATTCTAAACCATGTCTGCTTGGAGTCTCTTGTTTTGATTCTGTTATAGTTCTAATTTATTACTTGTTTTTTTCATCCATCATTTTTTGTTTCAGAAGGTCTTTCGCGCAATAGTTTTGGAGCAGCCAATAATTGAACTAATAAACAATACCATTCGTTAAAAATTTTTAATAAAATAAATAAAAATTTAACGCATTAAAAAATTAAATAATAATTACTATTGGCGGTTTGTTGTCCAAGACAATACTGTAAGGGTTTATAAATTCGTCATGAGCACTGTGGTTAGTACATCCTCGTTTACAACAACCTGAGGTTTGAGCATTCAAAATTGCAATTACATCATGGATAGTCAGTGGATCACTCCAATCCTAAATAATTTAAATATAAACCAGTAGATAAATTATGTAGTACTGATTACTTTTGTAATACAGTGATATACAGAATTACACAAATGTCTTTATTGTATTATAATAATTGATTAAATATTATAAACTAGAAATTTTGTTGCTCATAAACCAAATAGAATTATTCTTATAATTTCTAGCTCATTATAAATTATACACTTACATGATATGTAAAATTTGGTGCATTGTCCAGTGTTATTGGACGACAGTTAATTGTTTCATCAACCATCATACTCTCTTCACTAGAGTCATCTATTGCCTGACTATTACTTGAACCTAATAAAATTATATTAATACATTTTAGTAAAACGTCTAGAAATTTTTAAACATTCGCCATGGTACATCTTTTATAATATTTTTTATTTTATCTTAAACTATACAAAAAACTGAGATCTGAGATATTAAACGTTAAAAGAAAAATTATATTATTTATATATAATTGAATTTTGTTACTAAATTTTTTAACAATATCATCCCTATAATTAACTGAATTGTGTTACCTTTGTAATAGTTACAAACTATTCTTGGAGTTTAACTATAGACCTCTTACCGTTATCATCTAATGGTCCTTGAACAGTATTGTGTGTTAGTTTCAACTTTTTCGGAGGATTGAGTGCCACGGTATTGTCCAAAGTATTTGTGTCTAAATTCAAACACAAAGTTCAATAACGAATAATAGTTTTATTATTAATAAATTGAAACGAAAACCGGATAAAATGACCAAAAAACCACAACAATATTCTTATTGCTATAGGTTAATACGAATTGTAATATAACTCGGATAATTGTTCGTATTTATGGTCACAAGGAATTCCTGATGAACATAATTACAAAATGGTGTAATATTTTCTTCGATGTCATGTTTTTCTCTCGTCTCACCGAACCACTTACGTGTTTTATATTGTACTTAGTCTCGTTAATCATTGAGGAAAATCGATCACGCCAAGAAATTTCGACCGGATAGCGTCCCCGACGTGAAAATTTAAATAATAAATACCTATATTAGATCTCTTGTTACTACTGTCATACAGCCCTTCAACAGCATTATGGTTTAGTTCTAAATTGTTCAGATTATTGTTAGACATCGTCGAAATTGCTTGCGTACAAATTCAAACGTAAAGTTCGACAAAAAATAATAGCTACTTTATTCAGAAAACTATAACACGAATGTAAGAGACAAACACCCAAAAAGTGACACGACGTTGGTTATCTATATTTTTATCATTGGTATGTTAACGTGAATTGTGGTAAACTCGGTTAGCTGTTTGTACGCGTTGTAACAATGAATCAACAAATCCCGTTGTAGTGTAGCCAACGTAGCCACAAAATAATCTCGAATTTTTTGTAATCGTACGTATAAACAACTAACAGTGGAATTCAGCATTCACGCATACCGATAACAATATATATATATAAAAACATCGTGTGGCTTGTCCTTTGTCTGAATTTTTGTTCGTCACTCTCTCCCAAATAAAATAACAATTTTTCGTTGTTAAAGTTTAAAACATTTTGAATTTAGACGCAAGCACTTCCATCCGATACTATGCCTTTCAACATGTCGAAAAAAATGAAACTGGCGGATAATAGTGTTCCAAAACAGTTGGTTGAATATCCTAGGACATTTGCAGAATCAATAAACAATTATCAATTACCAAACAACAATCCACTCACCCAGCAGTTCAATGAGGTATAGTATATGTCACCGAAAAATGTCAAGAATAATTTCCTTTGACTCTTAACAAACAAATTGTCTGACTAATGTACATTTGATTACTTATTATGTTTGTAATGAAACGGATTGTGTAATTAATATTATTATAATGATCAATGCTAAGTGTAACACATTATTAATATATATTTATATTTTAATTTTGTAGGCCATTCATGCTACACCGAATAACAGTAATGTAATGCCGCTTAATATTAATGGCCCAAAATGTTCCGTACCAAGCTGTGATAATCATGATACCAATATATATGGTTTTAGTACTGGCCTCCTCAAGTTACCGTCAATTGTAATTATTCATTTTTTTAGGAATTTTGTGAACCGATATATATTTATATTTATTTTATAGGAAGTTATTGAAAATTGGAGCAACCTATTAGGTGTATCATTGACTGCCGACAGTCTTTTGTGTGAGAGACATTTCAAGCCAGAATATATATACAATTTAAAGTCGACGGATGGCAAGAAAGAAATAAAATCAATATTAAACGGGGCTATACCAAAAATGATAGAACCAAAACATATGATTTCAATGCAACAAATGGCTAATATCAACAAATGGATGCTTGGATTAAGTATGTAAAATTTTTCATGATAAATACATAAAAATGCATAATGTGTTTAACGTATGTATAAAAATATTCTATAAAATGCATATATTTTAATATGTGTGTATGTGTGTATGTGTAAAATGTATATCAAAGTAAATATTTTTTTAAATTTAATAAATATATATTTTGTAACATTTTTAAAAATCAAAAAGTTTTTAAAGAATGTATGTATCAGAATATTCATACAGAGCATAAAAATCGAAGGATATAAACCCACAATATTTTTCAAAAAAATTATACTTAGTTATATAATCCTATAATGATTTATATAATATTATTTTGAATAATTCTATAAATCTAATAATAATTATTGGAGGTATTTACAATTTAACTGCTATACTTCCAAATTATAAATTTTTAATTATTAGGTATTTTAATTTTATATTATTTAATAAATTGTTTCTATTCTTACATTTGTAATATAAGTAATATTTTTTTATACATATACACACACACACACACACACACACACACATATATCTATATGGAACCATTTTTCAAAGTAAATAATGTTTTTAATTTAATAAATATATATTTTCAAAAAACAAAATCAGTAAATTTATACAATAATAATAATATATTTCTACAAATATTTTGTTACACGTAATTTTTGAAAAACTTAATGAGTTATGAATGTTTTATATTAAACACAATTTTTTTGATAAAATCTGTTAAATTTAGATTATTTTCTTTTATGACTTATTCTATCTTAGTTATTTTCATTGGACTGTAGTTAGTATTTATAGTATACTGTTTAAACTATCCAAGTCTATATACATATTGACTTCTATTTTTAGGATGTAATCTTTATTATATATATATGTTATTCCATCTTTAGTTTTGTTTAAGCTAAAATTGTTTGATTTTTACTGATAATTGCTTATCAATTTTTTGAACAAAATATGAGTTTATAAATATTATAATGATTCATTAATTTAATTGCCTATTTAAAACAGAAAATTAAAAAAATTTGAAACCTTGTAAAATATCATTTGTATATGTTAACAATTTCTAAAATATTATTTGTGCGTAGTTTTTATTATGTAATTAATATGATTTCATTTATTAACAAAATGATCAATTGCTATACATTTTGACAAAATATTAACTTTATAGTTTTTTATTCTTATAACTTTTTATTCCTAGAACTTATAGATAAAATTATTATTTTTACAAATGTATGTTTATATATTTAAATAGAATTGTATAAAAATGTTTAAATACAATTGCTTGATAAAAAAATATTAAAAGTACTAATATATTGTTGTACTAATCAGCATTATAATTAGAAGTTTGAAATATTTGATCATAAATAATATAATACTATTATATCTATGGTTACAATATATAATTCCATTTATAGCTTAAAAATATAAATTTATAAAATTCATATATATATATATAGAATAATTAAAATAAAACTATTTTACTTTTAAACTTGCAAATATTTAATTTATGTTTATAATGAGGTTAAAAATTTAAATTTTTAAAATATTTGCTTTAGTAATATCACAAGGTATATTATTGAATTTTAGAGTTTAAAAATATATATGTTGAACAAAAATTAATTGCAAATATTTAAATTAAAATGTTTTGTATGTAATTTAAATAAGAAAATCATTTTAGTTTATAAAATTCCATTTAAAAATATCAATATTTATGGTTGCAAAACAATTAAACACCAAATAAATCAATAGACATTGATTTATATTTTATTAATTTATGTTATCTTAGTTTTACTGAGTAGTTGTGTGACATTGATACTCTTGGATTTAAATATGCCAATTTAAAAATATTTGCTATTTTCAAATTTATTTTTAAAAATTAATTTATTAAAATTTTTGTTTGTACTAGATGATCAATCTACGACCACTAATGCCATTGATTTATCAAACCGTGATGCAAACGTATTAAAGCCATTTGAAACAATGCCATTAAATTTATACAATGAGACTCCGCACTATAATTCAGAATTCAATATGGGACAAATACTCCCAAAATTGCTTTCTAATAGCGCTCTGTCTGTTACTGTACTACAAAACCAAAACAATGTTGAAACATCTTCATCTGCTAGTTCTGTGCATAAGGCTATGGTATCGATTCAAGACCAAATAAACCGAGAATCAGTAACAATCTCAGCCATTCCACGTTCATTATCTTCTGATGCAATAGGTTTTCATGATTTTACTCACACTATTTATAAAAAGCCATACTTCATATTTAATGCCATGGTATCCGACTTTGATAAACCTAATGCACTTCTGAGGGACAAAATTCATTATATGATTGAACATGATTTATATTATAAGAAAGATTCAAATACTCAAGTTCCTATTGTAAACTCTAATAATATTTTATTCAAGAATTTTTATTCGATGCTTAAATCATGCCACAATATTATAGTTCCATCTTTTTTTTGGAAGTGTGTACATAATACAAATTTGAATAAACTATTATTTATACAAGTAGTTAAACAGTCCTCACCAATCAAAGAGGTTTTATTTGATGGTAGTTTGAAACCAAATATTGTAATTAACGGCCGTAATTACCAATGCAATATACTTGTTAAGTCAAAAGATGATTTAGAAAATTTGTTGGAAAAAGTTGACGATATTGCAATATGTTGGGGTATTGATGAGTACATTCCTTTTGGATGTTTACGATACTATGAAAAGATCTCAAATAATACTGTAGTATGTGCTCGTTGTCAAGAAATAAAAAATTTTGGGTTAAAGTATGATACAAACGCAAGAGTTACACCAACAACTAAATCCAATTTGAAGAAGTAAATACGCGTTACTCAAAATATTTTACTATTTAATTCATTTAATTTTCAAGGAAATCAGACTACTGAGTTTTATAAAATATTACACACCAGAGAAATATTCAGAAGCAAGCAGAAATAAAATATTTACTAAGTATCGTCAATTATTTATTATTATTATTATTATACCTTTTTTTTTTAATAGTATAGACTTTTGAATACATTTCGCTTATTTTAGTATGTTTTATTAGGTATATCTATCAATTTATTGTATTTATATATATTTTTAAATATGTCTACTGTATTGATTAACCTTTCAATGCATTGACAATTTAAACTTTATAATTATTATCCATGTCTCATAAGTATATATATCATATATATTGTATAACATATTAAAATAGATGTAGAATTTTTATTTTGTAAGGCTAATATTTTTATTTTATAATTTTAATAAAATACTTTAACATATAATCTAATTAAAATCTACTCCTACATAATGATTAATAAAATGGTTGTCTCATTGATAATTTATTTATGCCAACCATTCGTGTTTTTCTTTCTAAATAAGGTTGTTGGTTGATATAGTACAAATGCAAGAGTTACACCAACAACTAAATCCAATTTGAATAAGTAAATACACGTTACTCAAAATATTTTACTATTTAATTTATTCAATTTTCAAGAAAATCAAACTACTGAGTTGAAATATTACACATCAAAAAAATATTCAGAAGCAAGCAGAAATAAAATATTTACTAAGTATCGTCGATTATTTATTATTATTATTAAAATTTTTTTTTTTTAATAGTATAGACTTGAATACATTTCACTTATTTTAGTATGTTTTTTAGGTATATCTATCAATTTATTGTATTTATATATATTTTTAAATATGTCTACTGTATTGATTTACCTTTCAATGCATTGACAATTTAAACTTTATAATTATTATTCATGTCTCATAAGTATACATATCATATAAATTGTATAACATATTAAAATAGATGTAGAATTTTTATTTTGTAAGGCTAATATTTTTATTTTGTAATTTTAATAATAATACTTTAACATATAATTTAATTGAAATATACTCCTACATAATGATTAATAAAATGGTTGTCCCATCGATAATTTATTTATGCCAACCATTCGTGTTTTCCTTTCTAAATAAGGTTGTTTGTTGATATATATGAATATGAATATTGCACAACTATAATCAAGTGGTACATATTTTACTACTGCACAATACACTTTAATGTATATAGTACAGTTACATAAACTTATACACACGATAATTAATAAAATATTAGTACAAATAGTTTTCAGAATTCTAAATTTAACTCAAATAAGTCAGTTGTATTAGTCTGTTTATATTGTTTTTAAAATTGTTTCATAAATACGCGAATTAAATTTAATATTCGGATTAATCAAACTTTTTATAGTAGTGAAATCTAGACTAAACTGTGTTCAGTAATTGTTGAGAATATCTGGCACAAACATGGTGGAAATTTTATATTATACTATATGTAGATACTTTTCAAGTATTTTAATAGTAAATTGGATTACAATATATGTAAGCTACTATCTTGAACATTTGATTAGAAGTTATATAATGATATATATAATTTAAAAATATATATATAGTTAATGAAAATAATTCAGTTAGTCGTTTCAAAAACAACACAAGTCGAATATGTTTTACATTAATTTAACGAAATGAATGCCTATAGGTTTATTATTTACAAACTATGGGATATGAATGTCACAGATGCTAAGAATGTTTATTTGTAAATAGGCAAAATTTCAAAACAAGTTAAATTAATAGCGTAAATTGGGTTATTTGTGCTTAGGGTGAAATGTAAATTATACGATCGGTCATATCCATTTTGAAATTACCGATTCAATTAATAAAAACAAGCTACGCTATACTAACAAATATAACTAAATAATATAACAAATATAACTATCCTACAATTAGTTATTTAAATTTCCATACAGTTACAATACAAAAAAAAAAAAAATTTAAAACCACTATGAACTTAACTCATTTATGATCCATTCAATTGACACAAGGTATTCTTATCGTAACTTCTCATATAGCAATGGATCAAAAATATGTATTAAAATGCACAGATAAAAGTACGGGTACATATGGGATTTCATATAAAAAATATTTTTCGATTAGTTTTAAATTCGTATACCAAAGTGTTTACAGTCTGGTTCATATTAATAATAGTAGAATTTAACACCGTCAGTTCATAGATACAACGTATTAACTTCGGCATTAATAAAACGCAATTTAATACTGATTTTTAATTCGTAAAACAACGATGAACATTTGTCGAATAGCATGAGTTCAATATATAGTTTTTTAAAGAAGGTAAGTTACTGTAATTTGAACATGATTGTTTTAATTCATGTACACGGTTAATTTTTTTTATTAGCATTTTACTCCGAAAATTTTCAATAGATTGGGTGGGTATTAACGACTATAACCAATCTGCATGTACGTAGTGTAAAATAACTGACGAAAATTTAAAACATTTAAACTGCTAAACATAGAGAATTGGGCCGAGTCATTTTGAAAAACGTCGGACAATAAATACTGAAAAAAGCGACTTTTTAAACGAAGTCCCGTAAATAATTTGAAATAACGATCCCCAATTAGGCTTTAGCTTCGTAACTTACACGAAGTTTTGGCTTCGTAACCGGTCACTTTTGATCCGATCCCTGATTCGGCATTCGCGTAATTTATATATTGTACGAAATTGAAGGACATTAGCCCTACGCTAAAATTTAAATCAGTCATCATGACGGTGATTGATAACCTGTCGTGGCTGCGCAACGACGAATTTCTACACACTCCGATAGATTTTTTCGACATGAAAAGCGACGAAATTCTTAAAGAATCCAACGACTTGACTACGTTTGTGAGTAACCACAAAGTGCCTACGATAGCCGCACATTATAAACCGTGATTGCTAGAATCGTTTGTTTTCCAGCATAAATTAATATTTTTCAAATCTCCGAGCCAACGAACGCAATTTGAATTGGAATCGATCGAATGGATATTCGCGGTAGGATTCAAATTTTTCGATACGTGTCCGGTCGTGAGTAATTTTTTACGCTCTGGTATTTCGGTGTCCGTAACCGTCGTAGTAATGCCGCGTACAATCGTATACGGCCGCTCGTTTTCGTGCGATTAACGAGTGAAACGTGCACAACATTTTACAATGCCAAGAACCTTTCTGTCTCGTTCGGTCGGCTTTAACAATTTTATTCGCTCGCCGTACGGATTAATCGGACGAGCCGTTTCGAATAGTAATTAAGTAACGCGAATCCGAAATTAAAATCGAAATTCAGCCCGTAATTTCGAACGTGTTTGAAACAGGATTGAACAAATCCGATTTTGTAAAACGCGTTTTAAACTATTCCTCCTAGTGCCGTTTATTAACGCGAAACTGAAAACGGATACGTACATATCAACGTGCGTACTTACGGACCGCCAGTTTAATAGAAATAATTTTCGGAATTTACACGCCTCGTTCTGGAGAATCTTTTAGAAGTTATCGAAGTTGTTTCGTCTACATGTATATCGTAACTATCGAGAGAATAATCACGAAATTCGATTTCTGGATCGATAAAAATACAAAAACCTCCGACCACTACTTCCGTCACATCGAAAAATTTCCGCGAAAATATAATACAGAAAACGCCCGGGCGTAAAATCCTTCTAAACGTTCGATTTTAAAAACATAAATGCGTCGGTGTACCGGTGTACGTAAAACGGCACATGGGCGTGTTTCATAGAATAAACTACGAACTCGTGTATACGTTGACGTACATAAAAATTGTGCGCGGATCCAAAACGTCGTTCACAAAAATCTCGTCGTCCGCGGTTTAAATTACCGGGTCGTCCACGTGCCGACCACACGTCTACGCACAATCGTCGTTTCTTTTCAGAAAACAAAGATGGCACTCGTCAGACATGCCTCGTACAAATGTTACGGACCGGGTAGATGGATAATAAAGGAGGGACATTCGTCAGAAAATATGTATTTGATTGTGGACGGGTGTGTGAGAATTACCCAACGCGTGTACAATTGTGTACACAATAATACGGAAATTGTCGAACGGTGCCGATTATACGAAAAATATTCTTTTGGCGAGAGTGCAGTAATGTTCGATAAACGTAGAACCACTTCTGTGCAAACATTAAGTAACGAACTTTGTTTTTACCGCCAACAACAATTAACTATTCGAAAACGACAATAATGACTACGTAGTGTATAATATTAGGCGCCACGAAATACGATCGTCTTTCGACACAAACGATGCTATGTCCAATGGGTAAAGTATCGTGTACGGCTTTTTCTAAAACCGTTCGAATCGTTAAATTATTCATTTCGCAATAACAATGACAATTTTCGCCGCGCAAATTGAACGCGCGCGTTTGTGGTTTTGAGCAACGCGACAATATCGCGCTTGCGTTTTTTTTTCAATTTCACGGTTGTTCGTTTGTACGTTCCGATTTTGTAGAACGCGTTTTAAACTATCCCTTCTAGTGCCGTTTATTAACGCGCAACTGAAAACGGATACGTACATATCAACGTGCGTACTTACGGATCGCCAGTTTAATAGAAATAATTTTCGGAATTTACACGTCTCGTTCTGGAGAATCTTTTAGAAGTTATTGAAGTTGTTTCGTCTACATATATATCGAAAGAATATCCACGAAATTAGATTTCTGGATCGATAAAAATACAAAAACCTCGGACTGCTACTTCCGTCACATCGGTGTGATTAATAACACAATGCCGACTGAAACCATAACAGTTTTAATTTAAAATTTTAAAGAAATTCCGCGAAAATATAATACAGAAAACGCCCGGACGTAAAATGCTTCTAAACGTTCGATTTCAAAAACAAACGCGTCGGTGTACGTAATACGTAAAACGGCACACGGGCGCGTTTCGTAGAATAAACTACGAACTCGTGTGTACGTGTAAGTAATTATGTATATTTTCAATACGACGAATTTGTGTAACGTTCTCGAGAAATTGGACGAATGCTAGATTAAACCAACTCGATATGTCTCGTAAAATTTATGTTCGAAATTCGTACGGCAGGGGGACCTAACTCCCTTAAGGATGATCATTTTTGTTAAACTTTTATTTTTGAATTTTATCAATAAATGATGGCGACTCACTGGTCCGAAGTATTGCCTTCAAGCTTACCGGGCCAGTGAGGGTAT
>JAIPRN010000847.1:0-63156 GCA_025469175.1 Geopemphigus sp. TES_GeoC_2020 | reverse complement strand
TTTAACTTTCGATTTTTGGTTTTGGTTTTTTTTTTTTTTTTTGATAAAACAATCTCTAAAATCACAAAAACGATTCGTATCAACGAAACTTTCCTCGAACGTGATAAATTCACCATTTATCCTATGTACCGTGTCGAATAATCCCAAAAAGTAATTATTAAATTGTACGCAATTCGACGTGATCAATTCAAATACAAATATCGATTGACCAATACGAAATATCTATAATAATAGTATATGGGAGCGGAATCACGATAAACGAAGATTTCGAAAAATCACAAAATTACCTATCGCTGTTGGTTTTGTCCAACGTTCAAATTTCGCTTAAAATATTTAACTTCAACCAATAAGTTGGACGACCGTCGGTTACGTTGTACGTAAAATAAACTATATCATTTTCATAGAGATCTATTAATCCGCGATCACAGGGACGTACGCTTTTCACGTACCCGATTAGGTATACGTATTTTAAACACTTACATTACTGTCGTATACAATACCGATACGTGAACAGTAGGTCCTGTTGCATTCAAAAAAAAAAAACATATATACACGCACACGTGGTTACGCATAATGTACGAGCGAGCACAATATAATATGTTATATCATCGGACGAAAAAACACGTTAAATCAGTTCGGCAGACTGTGTCGGTGACGGCGATGGCGGGTCTCATTTCTCTCTTCTCGTGTACAGGCTTGTTCTATTGTGGTTAAGCGGATTTCAGCAGAAAAAAAAATGAATAGAAAAAGAAAAAAGAAGCCGAAAAACGTATACAAACGTGAACAAGGAAGACGAATATATATATATATATTTATACATACATACGGAGTGGTCGACCGCATTGTGGTTTCAACCCCGACGCCCACGACTCAATGGGAAAGAGCGTATTTCGCATTTTAATTCAATTAAATCTATCCGACGGCGTCCGAGAAAAAAAGAATACGACGACGCACAAGCGCCCTGCTATTCATTCATATATATGAATATATATTTATATATATATAATATAGCCTCATTTTGCCGGGCAAAAAGAATAATACGTTCGAAAATATATATATACATAATTTTCTCCGGGACAACACCTGTTTACGTGTAACGTGTGCTGGTATGTCCGTGTACGACCATCTACCAATGCAAACACAGACACACATAAACATACACACACATACTGACAAATATATAGCGTTGGGGATGCTTTGTCGTCGGTGTTGCCGCTCGAACATCGGCTGACCAAATCAGAGAGTTTAACATCCATTACGGGAGGCCTAGCTGAACAAACTATCCTATTTATCGTTGTCGTATTCGACGAGCAGATCGCGTTTTCACAGTGTCGTTTATGTATGACGAAAAAATTCACCTAACACAATGATTACTACTATTTACACCCAAGATCAACTTGCTTAGAGAAGGTCGTATAAAATAAAAAACGTTGAGGAACAATGTAGCTATTAATATTTTATTTATTATTCATTAACGAACTAGAATATTCAAATGCAATAACGAAATGCTAAACGATTGTTTTACATCCATTTATTGTATCTTTTTGAATGTTTACGTATAATAAAGAATGATAATACGTAATAATATTTACTACAAACGAAATTCGAATGATTGAAATAAAATATAGTTTGTGCTGAGTAATAAAATACTAAAATGGTTAAATAAATACTCAAGTTTTGGGAAAAAACTCAGTTTTTTAAAAATTACTTTTTATTTTTCGGCGTAATCTCTATTATATATAATCTATATGATAAATTAGTATAGCGATATTTTAACTGCTTTAAAACTTCTAAAATATATGATTCGTCGAACTCCACGAAATAGATTTCTTTTTCAGCGATAATTTTATTCGTTTCACTTTCCACCAAGCCATATTTTCATATACGAAAAATAATCACTAATGACTAAATTTGGCAAATAGAGCTGATGAGGCAGCCATTTAAAGTTAAATTTGACAATTTTTGCTATGACGATTCCGGACGTATGTCATGGTGAATGAAAGAGCATTTTTCTTTATCCAAATGAAGCCGTTTCTGTTTCAGTTCAGCGTCAAATTGACCCAAATAAACCGGTATAGTACTGCCCCGAGATTATCATCCCTTTCTTCAAGTAGTCTATGAAAATAATACCACAATAATCCTAAGAAACGTTGACCATAACCTTTCCGGTCGATGGAACTGTTTTTGCATTCTTTGCAGTACGTTCTCCCTTCGCAGTCCACTGTTATGACTGATCTTTATATAATGATCGATCGTCAACAGTCACGAGAAGCTACAGAAATTCTTTCGGATTTACTTTAAAATCCTGACAATCCAGTACTGAAACACAATTTTGATTTCGTCAACGAAGGAGTGATTTTGTAACAAGACAGGGCATCTCCTCTGTTAGTCTTTGATGTGAATTAGTCGTAGAGTTACAACTGTCTGGCTGATCAAGTGGGGCGTGACATCATCCCGTACAATTATTCAGACCTGGGGAATTGCGAGACGATGGCACGTTTGCAGAGAAACCAAACGGTTTAGATCGTCCGCGGGAACGTGTTGCCAGCAATCAATTAACGATCCCAAAAATATGCGAGCCCGTTTGTTTTTGTAAACGTAGTCGGCGTTATTGTTGAGCGTAGAGATGTTGAACCAATACGCTCGTACGTTTAATGACAAATATAAACAAACGTAAATTTTTGTTTAAATTTTGTCAATTTTGAGGAAAGTTTCCTTTAGCGTACATTATAAATTATATACGTTTTACGTATTGTGTTGAGTCTGTGGCCGCTGTTGCGGTTTAAAATACCGTACGATTGTAATAATCACCAGATAAATATCCGTAGCAATATATTTACTTATATATGCACTCCAAAATGAAGTGCCCGAAAAAAGGAAGAAATATAAATTACCAGCGTATCGAACGCGAACTTATGGATGGGTAGGTCTTTGAAATGATTTGCGATACGAATACACGCACATACATATGCGCGCGCACATACGTATAATTTACACGAATCGTCGAATAAATTACACTTCGTTTGCGAGCTGTCACCAATACTGAGAGCTGTAAATTTCCCTCGTATAATAACAATAATATTACACACACACACGTGTGTTCGGTGAAGTTGAATTGCATGCCGTGATTGCACTGTAATTATAATATTATCGGAGGTGCAAAATTTGCGGCGAATTTATCGTCCGGTAGCATGAGGTCGACTGTTACAAAAATAAAAAATACGCAGCACGTGTTCGCTCAACAATAAATAAGTAGACGTATTACTCGTATAACATACAATCATATGTAGACATTACTTTTAAAAATCCAAAATCATCGCCGGTTATATACACTGGTACATTACACATAGCTTATCGTATCATTTCGGACACAACGCTTATTGAGTAAATATCTGATAACCGTATAATTTTGCAACAATATCGTTTCGACAATTTCGCTCGACGACGTGCACGTCGAATGGATATCCGGGTGATCGATCTCAAACATATTTGTAAATTACTTCGTTATTGTTACCACAGTTTTACGCATGGCCTTATTCGTCTTCATTATCGTAAAATAATTATCGAAATAAAAAAGACACGATATTTCGGTACTCGACCTACCATTTTTGGGTAACGATAACCTAAAAGAAAATGACTGGAATGTCAATTTAATACAAATGTGGAATTTTTATGAATCTAGTAAAATTTCATTTAAGCTTTTCAAGATTTTGAAAACGCGCCGAATATCGAAATAAAATAAACTTATTTTCCGATTTAGAACACGTATATTTGAATAAAAATTAACAATACACCCTAAGAACTTGTATATTTATAAATAATTTAGAAAACTTTATAATAATAATTCGCAATTTTATTCTTTATGAATTTAATCAAAAACAATAAAACAACAGAAATCTGAAGTTCCCAATGAAAATTAGTATATATAATTATAGACTATATACTTATATTTATGCCAGGGTTTTCTTTGATAATATTTTTCAATATCTATAGAAAATCGATTATAATTTATTACATTTTGAGAGTTCAATTTCAATTCAATCAATACGTGAAGCTCCTAATATTTGACTGTATAAAATAAAAACACAAAAATAATAAACCAAAAACTTTTGATTAAATTAATGACGTGTAATATATTTCTAAGACAAACATTTATTTCTTTATAATCTTTAAATGAGTAATCTATATCACTATAGGCCTTTAACAGATTTTAGTACTTTTTATAAAATAGTCAACAACTCGTAATGATTCAACTTTATTCTATTTGTCCAAATAAAAGTAACAAAAACGTATAACAAATTAGAAAGTAAAGACTAAAAATATAATAAAAAATAAGTAAAAATAAATTGTTTATTATTACAACATAATTTTTAATTTAAATCCCATTTTTTTAGAACAAAATTACTTTACTGATTAAGATTTTTCATTATAAATTTAATCTAGATGAAATGTCCGTTACCTACATTAACATTTATATATGATCCATATTTTTAGTTTTACTTCATTTATTTCAATATGTTCACCAATATAAAACGATTCGTGAAATGTTTGGTATTTCGATATTACAAAATTTGAACGTATTAATTGCTCATTATATTTACGTTGCCAACAGTAACACTGATTGTTTATTTCAAACTGTTGGCTATTTGGTTATTAAGCGAAAAGATCAAATAGTATAATAAATCGATTCGTAATTTGAATATTCGATTTTCAGCCATAAGTGACGAAAACATAAACGTACATTATATTTATCATAACATGATGGATAATCGTAAATTTCGAGTGAACGATTGTCGATGCTTCGGGCATATATATGCACACAAATTAGTTCACCGAAAAAATAACCTCGGTGCTATGTATAATGAACCAGCAGTGAATATTACGCTTCGTTTACATGGAGATTCAGGCAACTTTAATAGAAAATATAAATATTCGAATAATAGGTTATACGTTCGCTTCTTTAATAATTAATAATCATAGTAGTATTCAATCAGTAAGATTGAACGACACTAGGGAAAACAACGACCATACCAACGGATTTGAGTCGGAAGTCCACAAATTCTAAATTAAATTGAACGACTTGTAAGATGTAACAAACGTTGGGCCCAATTTGGTGCAACAATCTACGTACGAAAATCTTCCAAGTGCCGCCATTAATTTTATGCTTACATTTTTGGTAAAAAATTATCTTCGATCTTAACGTTCGGTTAAAAAAAAATTAATACAAGTTTTTAAATCGGAAAATGTAGTAATTTTTTTCGACTTGTTAAACTCGAGTAATTTTTATTTAAAATTGGATTAGAAGTTATTTTATTCTTAAGATAATTTTATATTTATTTTGATATTTCAGTCGTCGATCATGAAAAACGTGAAAAACGCGATTTTTACGACGTGTAAATCATTATTAGTGACCAATGAAAAAAAAAATGGCCGTAATTAGCCCTCGGACAAAAGTCGATGTAAACGCGAGCGTGATGTAGACGAATGTGTCGTCATTGAACACAACGTAATGAAAAAGCCAAAAACGGAAGTTATTTGTAAAACGTCGATAGCTTAAGTTATAAATTCGTTTGTTGGACGGAACACGTTAGCGGCAAAATAAAACGTCAAATATTTAAAAACCGGAATTTCGTGTGAACACCGACGAATATTTTCAGTGTAACGAAAATTAAATCATTTAAGACTTAATTTTAAGTGGATATTGGAAGGAAAAAATTTTAATTATCGAAAATTGTCCTGCAAACGTTAAATTCGTATTACGCGAACAAATATTTTATAATAAAAGAATTGTTGGATTTTACTGCCAAAACGACGGTGCACGAACTATTGACTCGCAAATTTGTTCGAGTAAATGTCTTTTTCGTTATAAAAAATGGGCGTACAAGTGCATTTAAAAAGGGTTCGCCGTCTATAGAAACTTATCGATATCATATTTTACGAAATTAAGCCTGGATATATTAAAAATCTATCGCAACTCTTATACCCCTGCTCGATAATGCTCGAATAGTCGTTTAAAAAAATATAAGATTACGCACGATACAAATTATAAAGCATCCCGTTCGCTAACCATTTAATGTGATCAAATAGATCTTTTTCCTCGTCTTATTCTCCCAGCTATTTGGGGTCGGTCACCTTGGTCCTCACTTCTACTTGACTCGATCTCCCACATCATTCACGAACACACCAGTAGTCCTCATAATATCACACTCAATCCCGTTCAACTACTTCTTCTTTGGTCTTCCCCTTCCTCTTCTTCCTTCCACGCTCAATTCCATAACTGTTCTTACTGTTATGAATCTTAATATGATCAAATAGGTATAATTAAATATTTTACGTTTCTTAGTTATATCTAATATAAAACTGGTAATTATTTATCTACAAAAATTATATACTCGATATAACGGGGCTATAATTTGACAAATGAATAAGTTTTTGAAAGATTCGAGTAATAAAATCGGAACAATTCGTGTACAATCGGAATGTGTGTTTTGGTTTTGAAACGAGCGTCGAAACTCCGACAAATAATGTCCAAGACACTAGGATCGAATCGGAAGATCGAATTTATAAAGTTTCCGCACTGTTTAATTAATTTTTTTTTAACCAAACGGCTTTATATAATAATTACACGTTTTTGTTTCGTTATATCCGATTTGACGACAATTTCGTTCCGTCAAAATTGAGTAACGCAACGTTTACACAAATTGTTCGTTAAAACGAAACGTTTTTTCTTATATAAATTATACATTCTGTTTCGTTATAATAAATCTGTTTCACGTTATTGATTATTGACAACAACAAATACGGGGTTTGTTCGTTGCCAATTTCACGATCCACCGCGTTTTCGAAATACGAATATAATCGTCGAATCAATTAGTAATTACGTAATACGAACGGATGCTCGTGACATATAATCGCGTGTGTAATTGTCGGGGCGTCATACATTTTATGTGTACACCAATTACCGGTGTTGTGTGACGCTCGACGACCTGAGCGAGTTTTTTTACTTCGTCGAAACTACTGTGATCGAATATACCAATACGAGAGTAGACATATTGACAGAAATACTATCGTTCATGTAATAGTAGCACGTGCGCGCGGATATCGCACGACTAAATCGATTCGCGTGATTTGCGACGTCGACGACGACGTGGTATGATAAATCGACGGCTTATTAGGTACGTGAGCCTATGACTTTACGTGGAAACTATCTGGCTAGGGGTCGTTCGCGACTAACATCGACGGGTACGGGGTAGACGGTCAGAGAAAACAGATTACGCGGTTTTGTATCGCGCTGCATAGCCTAATTATCCGGGGGACGCCATTAAACGGGAATTCCGAACACGATATTACATCGTACGAGTTACGTTTCAAACAATCGAATGAGAGAGTAATATATTATTTCGCCCGGAGTTTGTACGGATTGGAACGGTGTTAGTAGAGAAAGTTATTACGAATATAATTTTTTTTCGCTTTTACGCGACCATTTTTCTGCTCGCCTTTTTCTTTTCCATGTATGGCTTTAGTGCTCTTAGAGACATACCTCCATTCCGTCCACTATTATTGTCCATTATATCCGTGTTATTGCAACCAACGTTGGAATATTAAAAAACCGTATATAAAATCAACGTGGACGTTGTAAATCATTTAACATAATATTAAAAATGTAATTTCGTATTTCGCCCATGTACACTGCCGAAGGCTCAACTAGTTTATATAATTTTAGATTTATTTTTCGATAAATCTCGATATATATATATATGAATTTTTTTATAATTTATTGTCGTTAAAAAGTTCCTAAAACATTTAATCCCTAGTAGATTTCATTTATTTTCGTGTCGTTTGAATGTATAACGGAAAGTCCAAGTGTAATATTATTTACAGGTCTCTTGTTACTAATTTATGAATGCTCGTAAAATATCGAACCGTCATAATTGATACCACTTTTCTCGTAATAACATGATAACGCGCGTTAGATGTACATGAATTTCAATTGGTGTTGCGAATTACGGATTATAATCATGACCATAAGGAGTATTTCGTTATGAAGTATATTTTTCGATAAATCATTATTCCAAACACGTTTTATTAATATCTAACTAAGAAAATTTTTCGAAGAATAAATTCGAAAGCTTTTAAAATATTCAGAAATATAAGTTGACATTTATTACGAACATTTGTTTTCTCATAACGATCGTCATAATCGCACGATTTACATAGGGTTTTTATCGTATCAAACAAATTACATTCCGGTTTAAAAAAACGAAAACACGATTTAAAATTATTGACGCTATAAGCGAAAAGAAGTTTACGATTAGGTAACTTTTTTGTATAATGTAACGGTATTTGTTTACTAGTCAGGTAAAAGTTATATAACATCTGCAAAAGTTCACGAGATATTCAATACTTGTCCTGTTCAATTATTACAGAAGTACAATAAAATAATATTGTATTCGTATACTTTCCAGCACCGAATTACAATCTGAATGTCCATCACCGCGGCTATTTACTACAGCGGTGCGGTAAATGTGTTTTTCTCAAAAACACGAAGAATACAATGTATAGGTTCGTTCAAATTTAATGATACACTTGTGGCAGCGAATCGATTATCTTAAAATACTACTGGCAATGTTTATAACGTTTCTAAGTTTCGAGACAAACGTTAAATGGAATAAACGCCCAATGCGCGCATTAAATCCTCATTCAAGTGGTGTGTGTGTGTGTGTGTGTGTGTGTGTGTGTGTGTGTGTGTGTGTGTGTGTGTGTGTGTGTGTGTGTGTGTGTGTGTGTGTGTGTGTGTGTGTGTGTGTGTGTGTGTGTGTGTGTGTGTGTCTACGTTATATATACGTATATTATAACGAGTACCGCGAAAATTTCGGCTATAAAAACAAACTCGGAACTCTTCTTAAGTATTCAAGAGAAAACGGCTTTAGAATTATTATAATAATTATTCTATTGTCCCATCTCTGGCACGCACGCGACATTATATAAACAATTTTCGTTCGCTTTGTACATTTCCTCTAATTTGACGATTGTTTAAAATAATAGTATTACGACGAACAGTTGACCTATATTTTAAAAATTAACTTAACGAGAATTATATATAATGAATATCTTTTTTGGATATATTGGTCTTTTAACGAATTTATTTTAAGATAAACGTTAAATACACTTAAAATATATATCATATGTGTCCATTAGTTGAATCTTAATGTTTTTGTTTTGTTTTAATTGAAGTTGTGACAAAAAAAACTAACGTTTAATTTATCAAATTCTGCGAGAGTACAGAGTATATTTTCACGTAGTTAATTTTTTAATAAGAGTCGTCACTTATATCAAAAAAAATTTTCTGAGAAATCATAGGAAAACACATAACTATAATTATTAAAAAAACTTATATCGCGAACTCACACGTCATACAGATAATCCGATGATATTCCAATAAAACGACATCTTGAATTACTGAAATTGTATAGTGTATTATTAACTTTAAAAATAAATATATTTTATCAAACCATTTGTTGTATAACTTTTAAGTGCCAAGTCAAAGCTTTGAGATTTCATTTAAGTTAAAAATAACGATATATACAAATACACACACACACACACACACACACACACACACATATATATATATATATATATATATATATATATAAATATTCACACACAAGTTACAAAAAAGTTGCGCAATAAAATAGTGATTATGGCTATGACACATTTTGTCATTTATATATTGTAACAAACTACAAATTCTTTTGGGCAAACAAAGTGAAATTTCGAAAGCTTTTATTTTTAATTTGACAACCACAATTTTATTTGAAAATATGTATTCGATTAAAAAAGTATTACCTCTTTAAAGCTGGAATTTCGAAATGTTAACCTCTAAGGCTGTAACTACACTGGACATTATCTATCATATTATTAAAATGTCGTTCGCCACTAAATAATAGCATCCATAAATATATAATAAATACTTTCTATAACATATAATTCTAATAATATTTTTTTGTATACGTTAATTGTAAAATATGTTACTACGTTGGTTTTATAGCTGTGTCAATAAAGATGGAAAAACGATATTTTATACTTACCCGCGTGGATTTTTGGCTTAAGATTTTTAATAGACGCTCAATACTTAAGTTACACACTGACTTGTGTGAGAAATTTGGAATTGATATAAACACCATACAAATTTCCGTACAAATATAAATAATCAAAGAGCAAACATCTATCAATATTTTAATACGTGTATTCGTTAATACAAAGATATTTTTTTATGTATACATTTATTAAGCTTTTAGAAAAAAAATATTCAAGCTGAACAATTACAAAGATATTATTTTTTAAATTGAATAAGCATAAGGTAAAAGTTTAAAGATAACGAAAGAAGCGCTCCAAACCATTCGATTTTTTCCATAAGGTTTCTATACATTAAGTAAAGCATCGATAAATCATTACATTATTGTCGTCTTTAAACGAATCGCCAACACATTATTGCGACTTGTGTCTATATTATTGTTTAAGCAATATATAAATTTCATTTCACGTTTACGTCGCGTTATTAATATTTGTTTTAATTATTTACCAATAATCAAATAAACAATCGCGTCTATACTGTGTTTACTAATATACACATATACACACACGCACACACACACACACACATTATGATCGTAATTATACAAATAATGAAGCAAAAAAAAATTTTAAATGCATTTGTATTTTATAACACATAAATGAAAAAACGGGTGTTGAAAACGTTTTTACATAAGTAAAATACCGATAGAATCACTTTTCGAAGATATTCCGACATGTACCCATTTCGAAACACTGCGTAAAAGGAAAAAAATTACTATTATCGATCGCGCGTTAAAAGTGAACCTGACGAAAATATCCGGAAACGTATAGAATTTGCGTTCTATAAGAAATATTAAGGAAACTGTATGCCTGCCCTTCCGGAGTTACGAGATATACATAATTACACGGACAATATTATCGGAAGCGAAACACTACGATTCATTGTATAAGTAAACGTATATGTAAACGTATATGTAAACGGTATATGTAAACGGTTTTCATTTCGAAGTCAAGGTCTTTTTCATCTTCTTCAGTTCGTCGTTTGAATGACAACCGTGATGTTAAAGGTGTACCTTGATTTCGATTCAAAGTTAAGCTGCCACCGTTACACATATCCTACGACGATTATAACTTTTGGTGAAATCAAATAATTATGTTTTGTATACGTATAATATTATAATTGAAGGGAAATTCATCACGGGCACGACGTGAGTATTATGACGACGAGGACGTGCGTGTTCATGAATGTAGACGACGCGACAATAATGATTATACTTTGCGAAAGGATTTACATAAACTTAATCATAGCCCTTGTCATTATTGTGCGCACTTTTCACTTTCTCGCCGAGGGTAACGTCGAAAGTTTTAGTGGGTCTACGAGAAGTACAGAGCGACAACTTCCATTATGTGTACATAATATCTGGCCCGGGTAATACAGATTTATCAGAAACAATACGCGTGATTATTATCGAAACGAATACGTCACAATCGTCGACAATTTTCGACTTTGGTACGGAATAAATAAAAAACAACACCTTTTCGTCAAATAATTTATGCGCCAACCTATGACGTCATTGGTGGCGAGGATATATATGCACACACATACACACAAATTACATATTCCTACGATACGTGACGTAAAATAACGTCGATTTACAACGCTGGCACATATAATTAAACTACAAACACGTATACGGCATACCTATTATTATATAGCGAAATTGTTATTGGCAATTTGAAGAAAGAACCCCGGCCAAATATAAAGCATTAAATTGTCGAATATTGCCGAAATAGACCACGTGCAAATACGCCATTAGTGTCCACGTTTAATGGAACGATATTATCATAATTATTATAGAAATTACTATAATTTCGTGCGAGTGGTGTATGTGTGTGTGTGTCGTTATAGTGTTACGTCCAAAACAGTGAGCGGTTTTTCGAATATATTAAAGGTATATTGAAACGACTCGTTGTTTTCACCTAACTAGCCTGTAAATCTATCGAAATGGACATTTTTAAAATCGAAAAATCTTGTGATAAACAAGCGGTTTTTCAATAAACTAGAAATCGAACGACATAAAACTACGGATGAGTAGTAATCCGGATTTTGAAGGGGCGAACCATTTTTTTTATTTGGTCATAGTAAAAAGAAAAAAGAAATACTGGTACACGAATATTGGAAGGGGAGAACGTATATATTCAAATTAAACTCGCGTACTAAAAGGTAAACACTTAATTATTAGGTACTTGACCAGCCCACCAAGATGTTTTCAACCACTCGTCGATGCATAGTATTAAAATACTTATTATTAACAACCCTGCAGTTTCCTACGATTGATTTCGAATTGGAAAATTAAATACCATCCGTAAATTGGAGTCGTTGGGAAGACGCTATAAAGTGCCCTTAATAAGATTTCCCTCAAATTCGAAAACACGTTTAACGACCGTCCATAGTTTTGACATAATACGGATTTAATGCGTCGCCGCGTCCTATGTCGGCGGCTACAAAATTACAGCGCTCGTTAAATAGAATACTTTACAAATAATATTTATCATACACTCGCCATGTTTGTATTCGTATTTTCTCGTAGCGCGTTCAAACTTATACTTCGAGAATAATTAACCGTTATAAACGATTTGTAATACAATTAATAAAAGCGTTTATTAGTAGTTTCTGCAAACAAATCACACACAACGCCCATAGCTCGTTAAGAAAAATATGAATTGATACTGTGCTGTTATTTTATTTATAAATTCTCAATAATCAAACGCTATGTGATCGGAACTACAATCGCACAATTATAACTATATATATTATACGTAGTACGACTATTTTCATTAAATTCTAAAAATATACGTACATTATACTTTCGTTAACGTCAATACGTCACATTTAGCGTTCGCGAAAATTCAATGGTTCTACATAGGGTTCATTAGTAATCTTCCTCGTTTATTCGGATGGACGATTAATCGAATTCGATAAAACGAAAATTAAATCGAAAATCAAATTAATTCTATATATACCGTACGCGTACACTATTATTCTCTTATAGAAACCTTGTTTGCAAATACGACCTGAAGTATAAAAACATTCCCTTCGTACAATTTTCTTTTGATAAATATTTGATTAATTTTACGTTATATTTCGTTAATAATTTATATTAATCTGAATAACGTAGCTTCGTTCTTATATTGTATAATATCTAATCTTGTATATGTTCGTTTATTTTCTAATCATCATTAATTATAACCAACGTATATTTTTATTCAAATAAAATGCCGGAATTATTATTGTTTACAGCTTAGTAATAAATATTCGTAGATGTATTTTATTTACCGGACATTATACCTATAGATTCGTTAGTTCGATCAATCACAAAATTACAGTTTCACGCGTGTGTAAGCGCATTTTAGTTATAGATTGACTAATCATAATCACGTGCGATTGTTATAAAAATAAAATGAATATATTGCGAAATCGGGAGCTCCATGACAACTGTAAAAATAATTTTTATTCCGAGGGAATAATATATTTTCCTATGTTGCACGTACCTATCCGGTATGACAGATAAAGGGAACGGACGTTAGTTTGGCGTTTTCCAAAGGAACTTTAATTTCGTAAAATTTAATACAAAAAATGCAAGCGTTTATACTTATGAACAGTAACGTATCCAGGATTTATATTTTTTTTTTCAGGGGGAAAAGAAAGAGGTTTATAAAATAAATTATTAACAAATTAAGTTGTTTAGTTGAGTCAGTGAACAAATATTATGTTTATAATCTTCTTTTTATTTAGAGGGGAAGATTACAAACCCTTAATCTTCCCCGGATAGGCAACTGCTCTTGAGCTAATAATCTTTATTGGTGATTTTATTTCGTAAGATATCGTTAAAATATGTAGGTACTTAATCCGACTATTAAAGTATTAAACTGTTACAGTTAATCCTAGTAGAATATAATACATTTGAAAAGGTTGATCAGTAATTTAATTTTATAGTGATACCTTTTTGCATTAAAATATTACACGGACAATAATTAAATAATACAGGTTAATCATGACGTCGAAATTGTAAATTATGCGTTACCCGTTATTTTTATATACTATCAATTTGTATCGTTAATAATTTCTCTTTATTATAGGATAAAAGTAATTATAATTCAATCTCTCAAAACAATATAACGCGTACGAATTAAATACTCCAAATTAAATGCAAATATGAAACGAGCGGAAAAAATTATTTTCAAATTGTTTTTTTTTACTAAATTTAATATATGTTCGCGTGTAGTTATAACCAACTTAGTTTTTATAGTTCGCGTTTATAGATTATTGATACGTTACTTGTATTCTTTATTCGAAGAATAGTTACGTAGCGAAGATACAATTTACTAACGAAAGTTGTTTTTTTAAGGCGGACAAAAATACTTAATAGGATAATTTTTTTCTCCTCGGGCTTTTCCAAAAGTGTAAAGTTTTGGACGGAATTTCAAATACTTCGAAATTCAAATTCGTTATTCACGGTGAATTCCGTTTGGTAGTTTTTCTTGTTTTAAAAAAATAACGCAGTTTGCGAGAGCTATCGATTGAACACAAATAAATAAATAAAACTATCAACCATAAATAACTAATATAGATACACAGCAGTTTGTTTTGTTCCTTTATTACGACCTTATAATTCTAATAAAGTACTAATAATACAAGGGAGGGTGGTCTCGTTACATAATATTTAATATTTATACTAGACGAATGAATATTTTTGATAAAATCGTTTTTTGGGTACATATAAAATGGTAGTGAGATAAATGAAGTCCGTAAGTATTGTGAGAGTATTCGATGTTGTCATTATGCATAATTCATATACTCGTACATCAATATACAAATCAGGTATTATTAATATAATATTGTATCGGTTTATACAGAACGTTTGCTCGGGATCATTAATATATCGTTATTAAATTTCTATACGGCAACTGACGTGTAAAATATGCCGAATCAATGGCACATATCACTAATGATAGCGCTACATACTTTACAAATTAACTTTAGACGTTAAATGGTACGTGCGGTTTAACTTCAATTAAAAAATAAAATTGAATAAAACGTAATCGTCGGTATATTGTGTACGAAAATACGTTGCCGAACAATTTTCCTGTTATTATTATATTAAAGTCGTCTTCTAATGCCTTCAATTAACTGAATAGCTAGTAAACAATATAGGAAAATCATCTAACGTCAAGAGATACAATTTATTTTTCGTTTAAAATAGATTAAAATGTCGTCGAAAAAAGCTTCGGGGTAAAATGGTTCGCCAAGGACTGCGGAGTGTTTTAAAACGTACTGATGTCAAAAGTGACGTTTTATGTAATAGAATTTCAGTGTCGTTTAATCCTTTGTAAATAATATAAGAATTTTAAAACTATATTTTCCTCTCGCAACTTTGGTATTTCACTATATACGTACATTATATGCAATATGAAAAACGTTTTACACACATCCATAATCCCCACACTTCGTTGCGCTTTATACTATACGCAACGTCAGGCTGACCGGGTTTTCGTTTCTCGGTCATTCGACTGTAACGATCTACCCAATATGAATAAAAAATAATAATTACTGGAGTTCGTCGCGCATACATCGGATAGCCGACGTGTAATATATTTTTTTTTAAATACCTACCGCGCATAATAATAAACTAAACGACTCGTATAGTTAAAGAAAAGAGCTTTATTTTCACGTACTAATTTGTCCACACGACTTAATAGGGTTTCGCCGGTTTTTTTTAATCGTCATTTAAATAAAAGTATTTACAAACCATTTCGAGCCTTAATACTATCTCGTTATAATTGAATTCGGTAGGTTTACGAAACAAAACGAACAACTTCCCTAGACGCTGAATTTAACGTGCGAAAGCTCATTAGATAACCCCCCTCCCGACATTGATACAGCTACCGACGATTACGATTCGCTCGGAATTTACCGCGGTTCCTTGTTCTGGATATTTGTTATGAATTACACGTTTTGAGTTTACGACCGGTCACCACTACCGCGGTCGTTCGTCCCCATATCGTTCGCGATCAGAAATTACGATAGTTCCAACTTTATTACCTTCAATCCATAAACCCCACAAACAGTACGTCTAAACACGCTGTAAAACAAAATCAAGCTATTTTACACCATCCACTACTCCGAACAAACTTCGAAAACGAATATTCGTTATTCGAATGTACGCGTAGAAGGATAACTTATCAGCCTACTCACTTACGTCAAACAAGGAATCCGTCAATTCGCACCCTCACTCGAGAATCCGAGAACCGTCCATTATTTTGGATAACTATAATTGTGTATAATATACATGCGACTCCTCTAATAACGAATACGTATTTACGAAATTATACGTACGAAACTAAATCGGTGGCTTCGGGTCTGATTTCGAGGAGGTCTGTCCGTTGGAAAAAAAAATAAACACGCATACACTTAAAAGACGTAACCATTCTCGAGACCTCCGTCATCGCGTACGTCTGCCTATCGTTTGTTTAGTCGGTTTTTTCAATTAAGCCCGTCGCGTCGGTTCATTTGTCAACGATATCGCGGACACCGGACAGGTAACGTTTCACTTAACCGAATATCCAATTTACGGAACACGAGTGCCTCCGCGGGGGACAGACTGCCTCTGTTGTGACTGGTACACGTCCAATACGTCTTGCAGTCCGCTCTCAATTAAAAACAACCGACATAAATACAGTGAAATGAACCGCTCTGGGCTGATGTCTGCGTTTACATTATAATATTCTATACGATTCGAGTGGCTTTTTGTTCTTGTTTTGTTGCCCTTGAGAGCTCCACACAGACGAACGGTACGAATTATGTTGATTAATATCAACGGATTTTTGGCTGGATTGTTGTGCGTGTGGGACCCGAAATGCTGAGAACATTAAAGCGTCCCTTGAAGGTTTTCATAATGTATGTGTGTGTGAGAATTATAGGTTGTACTCTATACGCGTATAGTATGTATATACGAGTAATAAATACGTACGAGAGTTTTTGTTCCGAAAAAAATCACTCGTCTGAAATCAGTATCGTTCCGTACAACTTTTACGCACGCGCGAACGTGTAAAACATTTATAAAGCTGTCATCATAATAGTTACAAAAAATCTTATTACGGAACCTAATTGACGATTGCATACATAAATACATTTTCAATTATTTTTGACGACGAGGATGATAGCGATATATTTAAAACTTAAACTCAAAATAAAAAAGTTTTTGTAACGACGTACCAACGAAATCAATATAATTTATATTATTTCCAGCGGACGTACGTACATGTAATGGCGAATTCATTGGCTGTGACGTTTTTCAGATAAAATGTACACATATTCCTTAGGTTTATTGGATGTTCTCTAATATGTATTGATTGTAGTGATTCGTAAATCACAATTATATAATTTATGCATAAAGCGACCAGCGACTCACATACCCGTGTGAGGTTTTGTTATTTATAAAACTATATCCGCAGTTACTCCAACAAAAACAAAAAAAAATAAAATGAAATTAGCTGTGTTGCTACTAGTTAACTGTTTATTTAACGCATTTGTTCGCAATTTGTCACGACAAAAAAGCGTCGCTACAATATTAATCTTTTGATCAGAATAGAACTTATAAATTCAACGAATATATAAAGGAAGAAGTTTAGGATTTTATTGTTATAATAAAAGATAAGCGATTCGATTTAATTTACAAGTTTGTAGTAAACTATTATTATCTAATTACTGTTCACTGAATGTATTTTTAAATTACGGTAAAAATGATGCTTTTGTATTGATTAAAATTATATATTAACGTTAGTGATGCTATCCTCAATGTTTATTACAGTTTCAGTAGCGTTTTAACAATACACTTGTTTTAACATAAAAATTACACATTATTTTCTTTCTTAATAATTTCTAAAACTCTTAACAAAAAAAACATCGTGATTACGTATCTATTCAAATAAATATAATAACAAAAAATATAATAAATTCTAGTCAAAACTTTCAAATTATATATATTTACGGTGATATAATTAATTATAAATGTTGACAAAGTAATAAATTGTCTACTCATGCACTAAATGACGATTTGTTATTATATTTATTATATTACTTAAATTAATAATATCAATAATATTGTTATAGAATTATCAAATTTAATGTATATTTACTGTTTATTGAAATACGCGCAACGGGAATTTCTAAAAATAAATATTCATTCCTCATATTTCGAACAGCAATAATTACTTCTAAATGCGTACCCAGAGTACAATTTTAGGATCAATTCAAATTATAAATAAAATGTATTAATTTAAAAACTAACCAACCGATGAAAACGAGTGTACTATTTAACGACGAATAATTTTATTTATAAATCAAACGAAATTTAGTTTGTACGTACATTTTATGAACTCTTTATAAAGTATTGAATTTTTTTTTCAGATAAATTCCGCAGGAAAAACGTCGATTATTATTTAACTTGGAAGAACCGGATAAACTTGGGCCTACCACGCTTACTCCGTAAATCACGCCTCTGATTACTTCATATGTATTATCCTCCTAATTTTATCCTTAGGGAGCAATCGTGCCACCTTGGCCCTCTTCAATAGGCGCTAGCGGTAATATTGAATTAGAAAATTTAAAATTACGGACATTTTAAACCGATAAAACGTATGTAGGGCACTAGAGGTGTTTAATTTGTACGATCATATTACGACGGGCTTGCCTATCGTACATCACGACACATAGCATCGATGATAGATGAACGTTGACGATCGGTAAACCAACAAAGTATACTATTATACACTAAAAAAGTAATATTATGTGGAAAACAAAGTTTTTTGTACTTCAAAATGCCGATAACGATAATATTAGTATCGGAGTGGTTAAATAATTCGTTTGGTACGTTTATTCACGTGCTTCTGCGTTAGTCAGTTAACGTTACCTACACGTTCTTCATTAAATAAGCGCGTTTGTTTTACACTAAACAAAAAAGAAACCAATCATTTACCAATTATACAAATAATTTATGACCATTCCTTCGACGATGCATTGTTTATAAAAAATGTAAAAAATACGAATCGGGGAACAACATAACGGCCGAGGGCGCGACGAAAAAAAAACGCAACCGCGACTCTCAGACGCGTATACGTATATATATATATATGTGTGTGTGTGTGTGTGTGTGTGTTTTTATAATTATTTTTACATACCAGACGTAATGCCCGATCGTTTTAATCGTTCGAAAATATTATTCGATTTCGATATTTCGGAACGACAGCGTATCACGTAATACCGACAAGCTCAAATTGTTGAACTTTTTTCAACATATGTTGGATTATTAATGAACGGTTACTACACGATAGGTACTTGTTCGAATGAAACAACGTTTTGTTTCTATTTTTTTCCGTCCTGGCTACATTACTATTATACACACGCATATATATATATATGTGTGCACGTCTATCATTGACGTTCCATATTATATCTACACATATAAGTATTGCTTAGCTTCGTAATATTTTTTTTTCATTTCCCTCGTACTTTTTATTTGATTTTTTAATTTTTATTACGCACAAACTGGTATTTTAAGTATTACATGAAAATTTGTTGTTATTTTTTGTTTAGCTTTTTGTTTTTGTTAATTCATTGGACGGTAATAGGACCTCGCCGAACAGATATGAATAACCGCCGAACATTACTAATTATGTATATGTCGTTATGATTTTTTGCTCCCGAGATCCAATCAAATATTTTTCGCCGAATTAAATTCCAACACGTATCATTGCTAGACGTAATTGATACAAGACGTGCATATTCGACGAATAACGTCAATTATAGGGTCGCATAAAATATATAATACAAAACCCAAATTATTTACATTTCGGAGAACAATATGCAATTGAATACGTGGCTTCCGACATTTCCCTAACGGGTTGGTCCCGAAACAAGAATATAAAGTACACACAATAACGATGACTGTTTTGTTTTCCTTTTTTCCTCATCAAAGACGTGCTCGTGAATGAATTAGATACACGTAATTTCGAAATTTTGTCTTTTGTCCGCTCTCGTATCTTAAAAAAATGTTCCGTGGATGACGATAAATCAGACGGCGGCTCAAATGGAGGGTAATCTATTTAGTTATTTAATTCTTTTTTTTTTTGAAAAAAGTATTTCGGTGGTTGAATCACGAATTCGGATTAAACAAATCTTGAGATATCACCCTTCAAAGTTTATGAAACGCGCGCTATAATGCAATGTAATGAAATTGATTCGAAAATAAATATAGGAATTTCGTGATTGGAAATAATGAAATTTCACTGCCCTTCATACGAGTAATCAAATCAAGCGAAGTATTAACTTTAAATCGAAATAATAATTATAATTACGGCGAAGCCTCAATAATATCCGCACTAATTTGGTGGCGATTTGCGGATGAACGATCGATATGAACACATATTCAAACGGTGTATACAAATTCAAAAAACGACTTCAAAAGTTTTTATCTCGTTGATTAATTAAATTTCAAACGGATTCATTTGCGTATATCGTATTTTCTTATAAATAATTGAATCAAAGAATGTTCGGTAATACTTTAAATAAAAAAATAAATATATATAAAAATATAAAAATATAAAAATATAAGGAACATAGAAATATACCTATGTATCATGGACGTATGAAAATAACTTTCACAAACCGTAACACTAAAAATTTGTTATTTATTTAGCAAAAACTCAATAAATGTACTTACATGTTACGTTTACTCTGTAAATATGAAGTTTTCTTCATTTTTGCCGTGATTTATAATTATGTTTAGCCCCTTCATCGTTTCTTTTGAAAGTTGAAAAATTGTAGGATCGGTAACTATTGTTGTTAAATATTAACGCGTGTTCTTAACACTTTCTCAGCTCCGTCTACGTTTATTTTCCAAAAACAAATTATATATATTAAAACGATTATCTTACGTACGCTATTAAGTACACTTTTTATTATTACTATTATTATATATATATTGATAAATATTTTTGTAAAATAATAATAATAAAATAACTACAATTGACTATTTCAAAGAATAAAAATAACAAAAGATCGTAAAAAATTAATTATTATACGATAATTTTAATGTGTGTATCATTTATAATTTTGAATACCCGTCTTGCTGTATTTTTTCAATTACAGTTTATAAATTCTATTAAAATAATGAAATCTTTAATATTACTTTTATATGAAGCCACAAAACGAATATATTATATTTACGACTGTTTTTATATCTGTTATATAACGATAATTGTTATTTTTAGTTCCTTTTTGGAATAAAATCCATATATAGAATTTAATAAAAGAAGAACAAAAATGTTTGTTTGTTTTCTGGCTTATTTTATGTATGTACATTTTTTAAAGGCTTTTTTATTATTTTAACAAATATTAACACGAATTATTATGGTGACAGAATCTATAGCCTAGGGAAAAATCTCATTTTGAGTTTTTTTAAAACTTCGTTAACACAAATTATTAATCAATTAAATGTAAAAATGTTAAAAGCGAATAATTATAATAACGTTAATTTTATGTAAATGAATAAATTAGTAATATTTTCCTTACTTATACAACGAATGATAAAAGATGTTCATAGATTTCTCGTTATAAATCCAAATAATATAATATGTTTAATTTCGAATACAATAATTTTATGTGCCCGTAAATACGAACAACTATATTTAAAAATCACAGTATGCAGTCATAGAACTTAAATGTTTCATGGAATTTTACTCTGAAATATTAACTCTAAATATTTATTTTTTATCTTATTTTTAATGTAAAGTAAAAAAAACTCAAAATGTTAAATAATTATAAAGGTTATTTTTGTATAATACATATTTTATTATTTTAAAAATAAAATAATAACTTTATATATATATATATTTATAATCATCGTCTTGTGGTTATAGATATGTTATTTCAATGAGATTAAAATAAAAATTGTAAACGTTCAGAATACAAATGGTTATATATTTCAGTAGATATTTTTCCTGCGTTCATCTTATTGAATTTCCAGTGCAATTGTACCTATTAAACTAATGCTTGAACACGTATAATATTACTTTGTTTTCTACAATTACGCTAAAAGGTATAAAAAACCTTTTAAATTTTTGCTTTAGAAAAACAAAATTGCGATAACGCGCGAACTTTGAACGTCATACACGGATTTGTAGTTTTTATTTTCGAAAAACTTTTTATCACATTTTATCCCTGAGCCGATTACTTACGAATCAAAAAAAACGAAAAAGTGTACTTCGTATCCATTTGTAATGATCAAGTGATTTGATATACGAGACATTAATATCCATCTCAATTTTCAAGGGAAATTGAATTAGTTCAATCGATAAACCCGAAAAGGGCAAATATTCTAAAACGGATAGTTTTATTAAAGATTTCGTTCACTCTTGACAAAATACTATTTTATTATTGATTCATTTGACAGAATACTAACACCTAAGACAACACAATACTTATATAATATAAATTGTAATTCTTTTATATTTTCCGACCTTCTTATATATATATATATATATACGAGCGTTCAATGTTATAATTTTGAATCCGTCCAATTTATTTAGTATTATATTTTGATCCGATGAAAAACCATTTATTTTATATTCTCTAATTTTTCTATACTTTGTCAGCTGAATATCCTGAATTAGATTTTCATAAAATTTTATTTCCCACGGCATCGCGATGGTAATTATTGGTAGTTAATAAAAATAACGACTTTAAATTTTCAGAGAATTAAAATAAAAATAATCTATAACGTTGCGGACAATATAGTCGAGGTGGTTTTATAATTACGGTAGACGACTACGAGACGAATTCATAATAAAGAATTTTGTATAATCTATACCAATTTTTATAAACCATGTTCCGTGAATCTTTCGTAAGTGTTCCGGGACGGCCTACAAATGTTTAAAATTCTACGACGATTATCCATTTAATGATAACAGTAATGAAAAAAAGCAAAATTAGCAGCGACATGCCAAAGCATGTACCACGCTGACACGATGGCTGCGCTACAGTCAACTGTGCAGTACAGGGTGTTTAGCCATTTCTAGAGGGTATTAATGATTTTTTCCTTAAAAACGACGACGACGACGATGACATGAGCGACAACGCAACAGTATGGAACAATAGCTATTTATAATCACGTATTATAATTTCGTTATCGATGTCCAAACGTTTAAGAAACACTGCTCTATACGGTTTTATTTACATAATGCACCAGCGGCGTTTTACAAGTAACAGAGGCCAATCACACGAATTTTTACTAAAGAGTTTTATGAAATTTTAAAAAATGCATTACGCGATGTATTAGTTCTTATTTTCGTTTTCAACATAATTTCCATTTATTTATAAATATTTACGCTAAGACGATACGAGTTGTTCAAAACGGTCGATGAACAATTTTCTATTAGGCCGTAGTCGAAACCATTTTGTCACTTCTGCTTTCCCCTCATTTTTAAAATGAATTAGTTCGAGACAAGTGTTTAACATAGGAATCAACCAAAAGTCTGATAGGGCTATGTTAGAAGTGTTAGGTGAACCTTCTATGATCTCAAACCCAAATAACGTCTATCGTCGCTAACGTGAATGAAGTAACGCGTGATCTTACATTTTCTTGATTCAAAAACGCTGGTTTATATTTTGTATCCCAAATTCTGATATAATGTCACTGACTCGTACTTATCTAAATACTTATTTTTAACGCTAGTTATCTCTAAGTTGTTAAAATGGACGCTGATAACAGAATTATACGATTAGTATAGACTATCCTAATTTATAGTTTTAACCAAATTTTATTAGAGTACCTGTTATCACATTACGATGAAAAATGATGAAATATTTTTTGATTTTTCAGTTATATATTTTTATTTACGGCCAACTTTTACTGAAGTTAAATTTCTAAAATTATTTTTTATCAATTGCGAATTGTGAGTTATGCTTTATTTATGATCAATATTTTGGGAAGTAGTTTAAGCTGATAAACGCGACTGATGTTCCAAGAACGTGAGATTTCTTTCGTATATAAAAGGGTCCTGCTCGTTTATTCCGTGCTATTACTATAATAATTTGTCATTTAAAGTGTACAAACAGTAATAAATCACGGACAAAAAATGTCGTTACCTATTTTTGTTTGGCGTATGTGCGTTTTCTTTTTCTTTACATATATATATATATATTGTGAAAGAGAGAGAAAAAAACAGAAAGAGAGAGAGAGAGAGAGACAATTTTCGTTACGAGCTTACCGCGCCGAATAATACAAACGAAACTATAATATACTCCCGTGTTTGTTCCAAGTTGGTCGGGCGAATTCCAAAGGCCTAGTGGTTCGAGAAATTCCAATTTATACCGACTTCGATGTATACGTGCCGTGAATTCGTCGACGGAGCCGCGTATATTTTCCCATTGTTTCCAGTCACCGTTTCTTCCACCGTATATACACAATATGTCCGGCATCAAATAATACGCGTATTATATATATATATATATATACCTTACCTCATATCGTCGACGATTCATAAGTATCACGGGCGTATAAGTGTTGTAAATACTATAACAAAACCCGTTTTTAAGTAAATATATATTTATAAAGAGCACGATATCGATGACACGACGATAATTATGGTAAAAAGTAATCGCGTATTTCGGCCCAATCCAAATATAATTTTTCGATTGTTCGGTTTTGAAAAAAACAATTTTACTCTACATCAAGGATGAATATTCGATGAAATACTGCACACTCTGTGATAAATTTCTCAAACAAAATTTATTATTTTTTTCAAATTTTAATTATTTAAAATATTAACTAAGTTCGAACGTCACAAATAAGAAAATTAATTGAAATCTACAGAAGACATTTTGATCATTATTTTTAGTTAAAAATGTGTTACTCTATCTTAAATATATATATATATATATATATATATATGTAGCTGGTATATTCGAATGTTGTCAAACAATGTAATAACGAATATAAAATAAATCGCTCACTATTGATTAATGTACATTATTTTTTGTAATAGGTTTGATTAATTATTTTTAAGAAAATCGTACAGGCGTTTGCAGTGCTCCGTTTGCACACCGTTGAATAATAAAGTAATTGATATTACCGTCTATGGAAAAAATCACGCTTTTGAATTATTTAATATTTTTGTATAGGACACGATTTGAAATATTGAAACGCTAAAATAAACAAAAAATGTGTACGACTATAATTGGAAATTGATTTCATTCCGCGTCGAAACAACGTCCCGGACAACCGGAATAATAAAATACGAGTTTTCGGAATAACTTACCAATTGATCTATAAAATGTTTACGTACATCTTTCCGTCAAGACTATATTCAAGAACTTATTAATGATTTGAGTGTAAGTTAACGAATCCAATCCCTTCTCACTGACATGAGGTACTTACACAAAAAACCAGTTATCTTTATTATTACCGACCGTCTTAAGTTGAACATACACGTGTCGTGTTCACCGTTCAAGTTGAATTTATCATTAAAAATTCGTATTAGTAAGATAAATTGTTTTTAAATTAACGAACGAAATCTAGTAAACAATTTACATTTAAGCATAATGGCTCTTCATTTATAACAATAATGGAGCGCAATCGAAATAATTAAGTTTTTCAAAAATGCTTATAAACTTTAAAGTAAAATAACAATAATCTATAACTCGTACAAATATCTACCTCTATTACGTACCAAAAAAATGAAAGAAAACCGTGATAAAATAATTATTTCTTTTCGTTTCATTGTTATTCGTTATTATCATAAGTATCAATAACGATATCGTTTATTTTGAACACAATATCCACATCAAAGAATCGGATAATAATTCACCAAACGGACACTATTGATTTATACATTTTCGAATGTGTAAAAGTTTACAGCGTAAAAGACGAATATAATTCTGACATCGTTTATCCATTTCATTATAAAGAAAATAGGCGAGATATACGAAGCCCTTTAAAATAGTAGTCCTTTTATAATATATGTATTCATTTTGATACCCATCAATTCAAATGTGATTTGCAAATGATAGAAATAAACGGATTCATTTAAATACCACAAGTGCATTTTTACACTATACCGGTAGAGAGAATTGAATTGGAGTTATTTTTAGTGTTATTCCGTTAATTGGAACATACCTATAAAAACTTCGCGTAATTATTTAAAATAATATTATTTGTAATTAACCACAATTATCTAAAGTGTTTTATTTAGGCTCAAATAATTAATATAATTCCTAGAAAAAAAAAATATTATTTCTTTGTTCAGAACGTCTATAATAAACAAATTGGATTTTAATTGTATTAAACGATCGCACAAAACTATATTGGTTTAATGTTCATTTCTATTCAATTTCTAAAGTGAATTGATATTATACGAATTCTTTTTGAAATACCAAAGAAAAATCCAACAATAATAAATTCGACTAAATGTTGTTTATACTTTAACTATTTTCGTAGTATTGTACATATCGAAATATTGGACGATTCGGTAAAGATTTAGAAGAATTTACGAAAAGCGCCAATAAAAGTGAGTTCATAAACAAACAGTTTTTGAGCGAACATACAGGCATTCTTTAAACACGTTTATGCGACATATTATTTATATGATATCCAAAGGCACTAAAAACAAAAATAATAACTAATAAATAAATAACTTTCTTACCAATTTTTGTAGTTGCGGCGAAACTAATAAGTTAGTTAACGAAAGTTCTTTTTTATGCACGTAACATTTCAAGCCTGAAACTGAAAACAATCTAGAAAAAATGTTTCCGGAAACCAAGTAAATACGTTGGTTAATTTGATCGAACCATGTGATATAATAGCGACGTACTTACTCTCACAGCGATACACCTTAAGTACAAATTCGAACCTATTGTGATATCGAAATATTATAAAAGGCGTTCAGATCTGAACGGTGGGAAAAAACTGTAACGCACCCGGAACGTGAACGTTCTCACGGGCGTATATCGATGCCGGCACAAACACCTGTTTTCATAAAATGTATTTACTCAGCAACGTTATTAACGCGATGGTACATATATAAAAATACCCATTCTTTCAATCAATTGCATCATCACGCTGGAACTTTCTAACAATCATAATAATCGCGCGACAAGATAGTGAACTCGAGAATTATTTAGGAACGAAATAAATAATGTCAAATTACTTACTTTATCGACCGTGCTCAATTTGTCAGACTCGAAAATGTAATAATGTAACTTAAAAAATTAAATAAAAAAAGGAAAAAATCGGGACGGTGACTTCGTTTGGAAGAATTCACCGACGATTCAAAATGAGTCAAGACGCAGAAGTGCTAGTAAGAAGAGCAACACTTGTCCGCCTTGGAATACCGAATCTTGTAGAATTGTGACTCTTGACTGGAATGTGCGCACAAACACTGAGGATCTTGGGCGTAATCTCTGTGTTTTATAGTAGAGCTGTGTGGTCAGATAATGGCAGTGGACCGACTGGTGCATACTTTATTACGCGTTTGCATTTATATTCGCATTTGGAGTTGTTTTGATGCCGATTGCATATATTTGAGTCCATTTTTTAGATATTATTTCATTATACGAAAAGGGACACGTATTTGATGTGATTGTATCTGATTGAATAATAGTTTTTATGTTATGAAAATATAATTTTCCCACGAAATATATTTTTTTATGCTCATCATGTACACGTGTTTCGAGCAATTGGCCACAAATTTTGTGCGCTTATAAATTATTATTTTTATATTTTTATGCGTGTTTTCCCACGGTATAAATGTAATTTCTTTTAGATATAATTCGTCATCTTTTTGTAATGGGATCGGTATTCCGAGAAGATTAAGTGTTAGTCCATGTTTTATTGAAGTGCAATTATAAAAAAATATTTACGTTAAAAAAATAACTTATATATATGTTAGACATACCATATGTGTACGTATCATTACGGTAACATTTATTCAAGAATAGTAAAAATGTTAATTTTAACGAAAAACATTTTATTGGCAAATTATTAATAGATTTCATTATTGAAAAAATATCTAAATTTACGTTTGAATTTAAAGAAAAAACAAAGTTTAAATTTTAATTTTTGTGATCAGTTAGGTAACGTATACATTTATGAGTAAAAAAATATTTTAGTAGTCATTGAAAAAACAATATAACGTAGTGCAACTCTTCATGTGAATACTTATTATAAAAAAAGTTTAAAAAACATATTTCTATAAATGTAATTAATTACAATATATTAAGTAATAATTAAAAAAATATCATTTTAAAATTTAATTCCTTATCCGCATATTGAAAAAAAAAATTTTAACATACCCCATCTAATACTTAAACAAAACAAAATATAATATTACTCTTTACAATAATCTATTCCGAATTTCTTTTCAAAAAATTAATTTACATTTTGTTTATTGGATATGTTTCGTTAGGTTGAACAATACTATGTAGTCATAAAAGTTAAATGTTTTAAAGATACCGGACCCATTTGCACTCAGCTGTAGTAACAGGTAAAGTGAGAACGATTTTACGTAAAAGTTGCATTCCTTTTAATCTTCATTGTAACTTAATATCAATTATGAGTTATAAATGATCATTTACAATCACTATAACGTTTTCATCGATGAAATTAATGTCGACATAACGTGCTATGTAAATTTCTTCGATTTGTTTGTTTTTCATATTTTGTCATCGTACGATTTACATTTAAATCTAAATCTTCGCTACTTAAACATATTTTTTAAGATTATTCGGGTGAAGACAATTAAATAACTCGCGACATGATATTAAATCTTTCGTCCAAATCGCCAAAGCGTTAATCATATTATAAAGCCCCCTCCGAATCGGTATTTTTTTGATCAGTAAAATTTGTAGATTCTTTTATTTGGTTTTTATTTTTTGTAAGCAAAGGAAAGAGGTTGATCGGTTATGTCTGACTTGCCCGATCGTTACAACACGTCTTTAATACACGAAACTTGTCCCGCGATATTACAAGAAATATGTGTAAAAGTACAATAGACAAAAACTATTTACGATAATTGATAATTCCATTAGTGTATATGTTAACAATGTACGTTTTAAAAAACATCTACATCCAAATTATTACAGTGTATCCGTTACAATTTCTAGTTTTGTGAATTGTAACGTTGATGTATCATAAATGATCAGTCGGAATCGATAAAACCCCTGTCTCGTCATGTCGAGAAGTATTTGAGCACCCACACGCGTTCTCGCAGGATCTCGTGTTTTTAACACAGCTGCAATTTTCGGAAGTCCGAGGGCGAGTCGCGTGCGAACCGTTAGACTGTCCACAATAATGGTTGGGACGATCGCGACGGTTTCCCTCCGACTTGGCGCGAACAGACATCGCGGCAAAGACCGTGGTACGAATTTTTTCCCACCGTCAGCTGCCGTCTCTTCTACATACGTGCACACGGTCGATTTGTGACACCTGCTTGTTCGCGAACAATAAGAGAGAGAGAGAGAGAGAGACCGCGTAAGGTATACATATAAATATATATATATAATATATAAATATGCATGTGCGAGTACAAATCTCAGTTTGTGTGTGTGTGTGTATGTCCCGACGATGTAACGGTATAGACAAAACGTTGGCCACACGAGGGCATTTGAATATTACACTGCCGCACGCATAAAGAACCAACGGGAACCCAACGGCGCGCAGTGAATTTTGTCGGCTTTGATCCTGCAAGGTTCGCGGGACGTTAGTGAATCGGATTAAGCCGTATACACATCTTACGTATATTCGTGTGTGTCTTCGACGTTTAACCGCCACGTTCCAGGTGCGAGATTTTCAACGGACTTTTAAGAAACGATATTTCACTTTTCCTTTAACAAGCTATACGTACATAACACCAACGTCTATTTACACCACACATATGGCGGTATATAATCCATCACTACCCATATCCGAAATACTTAAAACATATACAGAAAAAAAAAAATATATATAATTGAACGTTTCATTCTGTGTTCGGCCAGTGCTTGGACGGTATCCATTTTGCTCCTACATGAGCGAAAAAACTAAAACCCTCCAAAAAAACCAGCTGTGCGTTTATTAGTACTTATTTGCTAATCTTGGAAACTACAAAGCTATCGTAGCCATATTTACATCATAGGATCGGTTTGTGCTCCCAATAGTTTTTGTGTTGGTTAAGTACCGTCACCTAATGCGGTTGCGATGTTTGGTCAAAAATGCCATCGTAATCCGTTTTTTATTTTTGTATAGGCGTTGCGTGTACTGGTCGAATTTATATCGTTATTTGATTTTATCGCTAAACATTATGTATATGGTAAAACACGATGTCGATTGTATTCAGTTGAGGGGCAAAAACTTAGATTACTTCATATTTTAATTTTGTTGATTGATAAAATTAGTTCCGAAGAATTTAACAAAATTATTTAGAGCCGAGAACAAAATATTAGTCCAGAATTATTTGAAAATCGCAGCTACAAATATTATGTCAATAGACCCTGCGGTACACTTAATCCCAATTCACCGTGTACGGAAAATGATAGACGTACAAAACAGTTTCCGAAAATCTATTGTCAAACAATGTAATTGGGATTGATGGTTTTCTTTTATATCACTGATGTTGAATAGAAATTGGTGGTCGTTGTTCATTTACATCGAATATGATATAGTAAATGAATTTGAGAGTTGACAAATAAATGGGTTGTACCTTTCTTATCTGCTATGATATTATGATCGACGATAACATAACTATATATTTTCTTACAGAATTTACGAATTTTCTGGATTAAACGGATTTGCTACCGTACAATTCATAATTAAACAGTGGTTCACCGATAATTTTATTGAGAAATATAAATTTGTCACAATTTTGCAACGGAACGGGATAAGTTATCAGAAAAAATATCGTCGAATGTTAAATTTAAAAGAGAACACGTTATGATACCAAGTATACCAACAATTCCATCAGGTTTGCGAATTCAATTCAAAAAGTTTCATTCCCCTAATGTGTAGTTATACGCACTAATCATATACGCAGAATCTTGAAAAGACATCTCCGGAGACCAAACTACGGGAAAATATCGTCAAATAAAATAACAAGATTTTTGTGTCGAATGAATTAATTATCGTGCCGTGTTTACGTTTAATTTGTATTGTTATAAGTATATGTATGGTAAACAATCAATTATTGTGAAGTTTTCTTATACTACGACTTACTGAATCGAACAATTACATATTTTGCAACTTGCTATTCTCACTCTCTCTCTTTCTCTTTCTCTCTCCAGGAAAATTTCTCGATTTCCTCAAAAATGAAATATCTAGCTGCACCAATCTAACATAATAGCAGAGTGTATTTATTCCGTACAGTATTGAAATCAAAATTCTCGATGCGCACAAAATCCGCAAAGTACAAACCAACTAATATATTACTTTTCGTCGTGTTACGTATCTAACTAAACACTCGAAAAATGATCTAATAATTTAAATAGTAAATCAACTGCCAAACATTATGGTGAATTTAATTCTAATCCACAAACGCCCGAAAATCTTTTAATATCAGTATGTTCTTTTTTAGAACATTTATAGCACATCCAATACGCCATATTAAAAGACGTTAGTATAGAAATCTTTCAAAAAAAAATTATAATAAAATATAATTAATATTAACGTTTATGTAATAATGATGAATCACAAACTACCGTAGAGTATGTAACAATTATAGCACTGGTTTTTTTTACCGGATACTGTCCCCCCGTCACACTCGTGTGAAATATAAATATCATTCTGTAAATATTCGTTGTAATCAAATTACTTAAAAAAGTAGCATAGATTTTTTCGCAAACATTATGATTTATCAAAATTTTGTGTATTTATTATTTTTTCTTGTATCGTCTAACGTTGATTTTTACGATCCCTAGTAACCTCATTTTAATTGTTCTTAATAGACGTCGTATTATGGATGTTTATTACATGATAATTAAATGCAAAAAATGTATTGTTCTAACCTTATGTAACGTTATTTGTTAATATAATCACGTGACTCTTTTTTGCTATTGTTATCTGATATACATTTCACGTACCTACAAGGCGTCAAGATGGAAAAACTTTCCTTCAAAGACTAACGCAGAACTTTTAGAGAGTTCTCCTCTGTTTCTATTCATCGAAAATTATTTTCATTATATTTTTAACGCATTTTGAAGATTTATAATTAATTATTCAAATCGTGAAAAAACGTTTAATTTTTCAATGTTTTTTTAATTTAAACATTTATTTTATGTACCTGATATTGAAGTATAATTTTATGAAATAAAAAGGAATATTTTTCCCAAGGGACTTTTATTTTGATATTCTCTACGTGATAGGCTTATTGTATTTAATTTCCAGCGTGCGATAAGATTAAGAAATAAAGCAGAAATTGTTTGTTGAATCCTCGATAATTCGCGTGTGTTTATTGAGGAACACCTGACACTATCAGTAAGAAGTCATCTAGAACTTAAAATTTCTATCGTGACATTTACAAAATAACGCCATACAATTGTTATCATTAATCGTTATTTAGCAAGGGATGTTGAGGTTAACGTGGTTTTTAATTATTATAACTAATTACACGTGGCAAATGGATTTTCCACGTTCCTATTTGAATAAAAACAATGATAATTTGTGTGCGTATATTTTCAATTGTGGTTGTTAATGAGCGTATTTTCTGTAAAAATTAATGTTTCCTCATATTATGGGTTTCAAATGTATTCTATCGCCAAAAATTAAAAACAATATAATTTCACGTATAATAATGTGTCGTTATAATATATGTATTCCGACAGATACTCGTTTCCTAATTTATACACCAGTCGTAAATAATATTGTCAACAATAAAAATTAGAAAATTTAACGCAAATCCAAGAAATTATTTCCGTAAAGATTCAATAATTATTTGAATTTGCGTATTATACTTCAATATTTATCGACCGTGATTCTTATAATTCATGAAATAATGAAAACGGATTATTGTTTACCAAAAGTATTACTAGCGTAATACAATAAATGATATTACTACTGTTGTGAAATTTCAGTGTCATCTCATTGTCGGTGTAGTAGCAAAGAAACGCGACAAACTAATGCCCGTATTTGAAAATTAGACGTTTACTTAGTATATTGAAAGAATATGTAAGACTATAATATATATCAGCGCAATAACATTTATACGCAACGACGAGTAGGTTTCAAATTGTAAATTTTTTTGTTAAACTTCTGTATGTTATTACTTATATAAGAGTAAAACAATATTATTAGTGTATCGCGTATTATTCATTAATATAATACGTGTAAACAATGCGTTCGATAATAAGTAGATATGTTTAAGGATTTAATTGGACATATATCAATTTTGAGGGATTTAGTAAAAATTGGTTAATGCGCTTATTTTAAGCAAGTAAATTTTCGTGGCTAATTTAACATAAATTAAATATAATTTGATATTTTCAATCTAAAGTAATTAATTTCAATACAAAAGTATATTTCTTTAATGATTTGTAACGTTTTAGTTATTTATCGATCCATATTAGGTAATTATTTACGTCTTTAATATTATATACACTACTAACAATTCTTTTTTGCCTGGAAAATTCATTATTGAAATTAAATAAGCGGAAAGTTTCGTTTGATGATTTTATTATAAAAAATATTAATTTAACATTTTCCGCGTATTTCTACGTTATTAAAATATCGTTTGATGTAAAATCTTTGGTTACTTTGATTTTAAAATGTAATTTCAAAATACTAAAATTATTGTTTGACTTGGTACGCGAATTATATATATATATATTGTTTTCAACGGAGTATTTCTATTATTAATATCGCTAAAAGTGTAATTTATTTCTGTAATTATTTTTTAATCCTATAAATGTAACAAAAAGAAATGTTATTAATTTTAAAAACAATCATATTGGTCATGCTAACAAATGAAACTGGTAAAATAAAAGCGTTTACAAAAACTACATAACTATTAATTTACTTTAATATGGTTACAACTTTTCCCCCAACTACAAACACTTGATTTATTTAAGTCGACTAGTTGACATTTTAACATACGAGTCGTCAAGTCGTCAATTATCAGACAAATATATCGTTTAGATATTTTGATTATAATTTTGTTTAATGCGCACTGTAAATTGTTTAACAGTGGTTATCAAAAAAAAAAAAATTAAGCTTATAGGTATGTTCCAATCAAAATGTTTCCGTCAAATAACCAAAGCCCCATATTATGTATTTAACGACACTCTATATGGAGACGTAACCATTCCAACAGTCCAAAACGTTACAAAAACCTACTACAAACGCTTACATTCCAAATTTCTCAATCATTACAATCCCTTGATTTCTGAACTATCCACCAATGCTATTCCTGGTGACCCCAGAATGCGGTTCAAATGTACCTGGTGTCGTTATGTTTATACTTCTCTCCTTTCTTTGGTATTCAATCTCATCCTCTTTTACTAACATTTTAAAAACAAACTCCTACCTTTAAATGCCCTTTAATTCAATTTTAATATTGAAAATATATTTAAATTCGGAAGATTCTTCCCTACATTTTATATGAAATAAATTATTCGTGATTTTTTTGCCTGAATAAATTTTGAAGAAAATATCAAATACTGTACAAAATTAACTAATTGCTAATCGGAAATTCGTTTCTAAAAAACCTAGAAAATAGGCCAATGAATTTAAAAATATTGCGAGGACAAAAATTGAACTATCGATATTAGGCGATTTTATTCCTTTTTGTTTTGGTACTTTTCGTAAATTGCATGTCCCAAAAATGTTTTGTCCGCTGGTAGATGTAAAATATTGTGCAATTATTATACTCGTACGAGAATAAGTCATATATCCGAATATAAATATATAAAATAATTAGTTTATATAAACTAAGTTGTGTCAGTTTTTTTCCTATAAATAAATATATAATTTTCATACAGTACCATAAATTAATTAATTAATAAAGCGAAAATGTATAATTCAGAGATTGGCGATGTGGTAAAAATGACAGTTCAATCAACGTAACATTTTAAAACTATAAACAGTTTTCCTCGATAACCTCGATAACTCAGCTAATTATGCTTATTACACCCAGATAACCCCTGCCTGATATAAAAATACCTTTAAATACGTCTTAATAACAAATGTGTTGTAATAATGAAGAGATTTCGTAGAAAGGTGCAAATGAACGATTTACATGTTGATCCGCGAAACGAGTTTGAGATTTTAGTCCACAAGATAATTGAGGAATTCGTACAAATCCCAATAGTCAATGGATGACATTTATTAATACGTCCAGATAGTTAGTACGCGTAGTATTTATGCTTAAAAATAAAACACGTGTTGAACACGGAAAATAAAACTGTTGGTTCTCGCGGCGTGTGTTTGAAAAATAAACACTACTCGCATATACTAGTTATATAAGACCTTTATAATCCGTTTCGCGGTTATTATACAGTATTAGATAAATAAAACTATGCGAGGGTGTTCCCTACGTTTCCTGTCTTAAATGACCGACCCACGTTCGTGGACCACAACAATTTTCATTCTGCGGAAACCGGTTTTTGTTTCTCTGGAATGGCCAGTAAATCGTGCTTGTAATTATTACACGATAAATATCAAAATGCAAGAAACATGCCATATTTTTAAAATTATATCTTATGCTTGTATATGTATATGTATATATATATATATATATATATATATACATATACACGCACATACACACATTTATTTATACATTTATGTACACACTAACTGACATGTAAACGTAATTTTGTCCATAAAAAATTGTTATGCTAACACTTATTTTTACAGCATCAGAAATTTTTGAATTAAAAATTAATTTTCAATCAAATTTGTTTTTTTATATATCAACTAATAGCATTTTGTTGCAAGGTAGTGGCGGATGTATGTTACTCAATAAAATTATTGGTAAACCACTTTATAAATTGTACATTGTGAATTGTGCGGTAGTAAATCCAGAGAATACGAAAATTCTGTAAGGAAATTTACATCAAACATCGTGTTTTACTTGATATATAATGTTTAGCAATAAAATCAACGAATAAATAACGATATAAATTCGGCCAGTACACGTAACGTGTATACAAAAATAAAAAACGGATTAACGATGATATTTTCAACCTAACACCGCACCGGCACTATTTGGTAACACCTAACCAATGAAAACATCAATCGAACCTTTGATGTAAATATGGCTTTGACAGCTTTTACGGTTTCCGAGACTGGTCCGAAGTATTGCCTTCAAGCTTACCGGGCCAGTGAGGGTATTGCCGGTTCGTAAAAAAAAAAACGGTTTCCCAGACAAGCTAATGAGTTTTAATAAATATAAAACCGGTTTTTGAGGTTTCTTGCTTTTTCGCTAGTATAAGAGTAAAATGTATACCGCCTAAACACTGACCGTACTGAAAAATCCCCTATACACTAAAATTTAATAGAAATAGGTAGAGCTTTATAGGAACACATACGGATCACAGAATGAAACATTCATTTATATTTATTTATATTTATTTACATATAATATATAAGTATATGGAATACAAGAATGACGGAATATATAAGGTGTATGTATATTTTATGGTTTCTGAAATTAGGGAATATTAACAAACGTACAATCATTTTTATTTATAAAGTTTATACACACACACACACACACACACATTGAAAATGTCAGCCCCGTTACTGCATGAAAATCCGGACTGTTAACTCAATAATCGATTACCAGTAAAATAGAAACGTTGATTCTGAAACAGAATTCTCAAATATGGATTTTTAACCAACAATCCAATTGCTTACTATCAGATTCCGAACCTTTAATTCATTATATATATATATATATAATTTACAATTTTAAGCTAAATTTTTTTATTGAAGAGAACGGTTATACAACAAAGTTTAGTTGAATGAAACACATAATTTATTTAAAAATCAAAAACGAACTATCAAAATATACAACAAATTAATTGTAGTACCGATTGAAAATATCGAAAAACAATATGTTTATAAAATTCTATAAATAATTGTTTGTTTTAGCGTATATTGGTTGTAAACAGTTTTAAACATAGAATATCCTTTCAATAATTTTTGTAATTGATTTGTAATAAAAATAAAAATTTTATTTTATTAAAAAATTTTTTAATTATAAAATTATATAGAACGAATATAAAAAAGAAAAGAAAAAAAGTTATATTGATTGATTTGAATAATTTTAATTTTGATTTCTTTGTTTTGACGAATAAAATAAATTAAATTAACTCATAAAACATACCGGTTTTCTTAATTACGGATATTACTGCATTTTTATTATTTTCAATGGAAAAAAAATATAAAAATATAAAAAAACTAATAAACTTGGGCTCTAAATTATTTTAGTATTGATTATTAATGGTCCACGCGCTTAGACACAGTTTTCTGTCGCTATTGAATTTTTAAAATAAAACACGTAGGTAACTACAGAATAATATCGAAAAAATAATTATTCGTATTGATTTCTTTGAATTGCGTAGAAGCCAACGACTAAAAAACTTTATAGCAATACAATATATAATTATATATATATATTACAAGAACGTATAATTTGATATATTATTTTACGTCAAAGAAAAATACATAATTTGAAGTTCAATATTTTGATTTTAAAGTATATTAGATGGAATCATTCCGATTATGGACAAACTTAAAATATTTATTCGGGTAACAAGCAGTTTTATTAATGTAAACATTAATATGAGGTGTAGTATTTTAAAGTATACGATAACTATATAAAACATTAACAATTATATATTACAGTCGTTATAAAAAATTCTTCGAGTTAGCTTCAATAAATATTACATATAAGAAGACATTAAAAATACATTTGACTATGGCTTTCAACATAATTGGAATCTTCCTTCAGCCGGCAAGTTATTTCCATCTTCCATTTTTATTATTTGTGGCATATTTTTATATTCCTTTTAATTATTTTGTTTATCATTAGCACTTTTATATATAGTATACTCAAATACAACGATTATTTCATTATATTTTCATGATTTAAAAGTGACAAATTATACTCTACTTGAACCTACTAAGAAATTACGAGGACAATTTAATATATTTCAAATTTATATTAATTAGAATCTTAATTCAATTGGTAAGTCATTTTTATTATTCGTTTGTAGTATTTAAGAAATTTCTTTATTCTCTTTACAATTCTTTTGTTCATCATTAGCATTTTCATATGGCTTAATTAAAAAAAAATTGGTCGAATCTCTTCGTAATTTCACCATTGTTTAAAAATGGAGAACAATAATCTACTGGTTCCTATGCGGAAATTACGAGAAAAAATTAATATATTCCAAATCTATATTAATTAGAATCGAACGTCGGTTGACAAGTCATTTTCGTCGTTCTCTTGTATTATTCGAGATATTTTCTTATCATCCTTATAATTATTTTGTTCGTCATTAGCATTTACATATAGTGTAATATAAAATAACGACAAGGTCAAATTATTTCGTTATTTCAACTTCCCAATGGCAAAATATACACGTTTGAATCCTATTAGAAAATTACAAGTAAGAATTCATATGTTTCGAATATTGATTAAATTGAATCATATTTCAATCGTTATTAGGTTATTCTTATCTTCCCCTTGTATTATCTGAGGCATTTGTTTATTTTCTGTATAATTCCTCTCCTCTTCGTTAATACATTCATATTGTTATATGAAATTTGCTAAATGTTCTTATTCCTTTTTTATTTCGGTAAATTATTTTACCATTTTAGTCAAACAATTAAATTATAGGAATGAATAAATATAATGCACATATTAACAGAAACTTACCTTAGTCACTAAGTCATATACATATTCACTTTTAACATTTTTACGAAGGTTCTGATTTCCTACATTATCCGTTTCGTAGCCATTCTTCCTTTTATATTATGTTAAATGTTCAGATAAATAAACAATTTTTTTTCCGTCATCATCGGATAATTTTCGATATTTGTATAATTTGCGTTTTTGCCATACGCGATTACGCCCTTGGGTAAATGGCACGAATTTTCATTTGTTTCGTCGTACTTTAATAAAGGCAAATTCTACTCCCCTGAGTACTATTAAGAAATTAAAAGGATTTGTTAATAGTTTTGAAATTCTTTGTTTACCCGCAGACCACCAAAGTGCCCTGAAAACAGCTCGATTTCACGTTTCTTCATAACGTAATCCTGATTTTCGTTATTTACTATTGTATTCAATGTCATTCTCTACGTTGTTAACGAATAATTCGTATAATAATTTAATAAAACGTTACAGAGGTTAACTATTAAATATTTATTTTCAAAATAACAAAATATATTAGACCAACATTAAACAATTCAGTTAACGTGTACCTTTTAATATACGTCGGTACATTTTTAATTACATTTACATTATTTAATTAGTTCTAGTAATTTTGATGATATTATTTAATTTCACCTATATATTAATCTTATATTATCTAAAACTATGGAATTTTTTATAGATTTCTATTTGAATTGTACGTTTTTAAATATTTCTTAAAATTTTTATCATGAAATAATGAACACCAAACTTGCTGAAATGTAACTCAAATTTTTTTAAATCTTGAGACATCTGATACTTACATTTTATTTATTATAATTTAAAAGTGTATGTTTATATTATTCAGTATTTCATTTACCTAAGGTTGGAGTCTACTGAATATTCTATTTGTTAGACGAATTAGGATTTCCTGTTATTTTTTAAAGTAAAATCGTTAATACTATAGGCTAGAAGCTTTTAAAAGGAATGTTTTAATTAACCATATCGCCCATCTCAAGAAAATTTTTTAAATAATTTCGTTAAATTATGAGTAGTCGGATACGAGCTCAATTCAAAATACTCGTTTCGGCCAATTAATATAAATAAGAAAGGAATTATCAAATATTTTTGTAGTACGGTTCTTTTTTATAATATACTAACTTTATCATAAACAAATTAAAACGGTTATATGTATATTATAAACACAAATGTAAGAATCGATATTTTAAAATAAATAAACTTTCATTTAAAACCGAGTTAATTACAAATACAAGAGAATCCATTATGATGGCTTCAATTTCCGATTAAAGTGTTTGTTTAATTAAGTCCGACGTCCCGATATCTAATATCTATACGTTTGCTAATTACTAGGAAGAACAAGCAGATCGCCAAAACAGCGTGTACAAAATAAAAACAAGTAATCATCGACAAATTAATCAAAATAAAAAAGAAATAATAATCGAATAGTTTTGTAAATTTTTTGATATATAAATATTAAAATGCAAATAAATAATAATTATACATGTAATAATTAAACAAATGTTAACGTACGGTACGAACGACTAACAATTTGTTATTTTGCAAACGAATGGTGGATATTAATTGTTCACAAATCCGTGACGGGAAATGTTGTTTATTGTGTTCATTTATAAATAAATCGTTATAATGTACGTCTTTTTTTATTACGAACCACGACTAATATTAATGACTTATTATTATTATATTTGGTTTAAAGTCATTATAGCTCAACAATTAATATCTTATAAACGTCAAATACATGTGCATTTATATGAATACAACTAACCTAAATAAGAATTATAGAAAATAAACCGTTGAAACAGCTCTATAAAAAATAAAACAAAAATTCGTTTTCTCTAAACAAATGACGAAACGTTGTATTCAATGTTCGTTAAAATTATGGCTAGGAGTTGGCAGTATTTAAGAGATTTATAAATAAGTATATGCGAAGAAGAATAACGAAGTTAAGATTAGTAAAAATTGAAGAACAAATTATTTCCGGTAAAATGGTAGAAGAGATTTAAGAGACGCACCCATGGATGCTGATAGATAGGATAACCGAGTTAGTTGCAACATAGACGTATCAGGGATAGGATTACCGTTTGAAAAATGAGACGTTTGTTACGATTATTCGTTTGTTGAGACGTATGATACCAAAAACTTATACGCTGGAGCGTCTTTGTGATTCGCTATGTGCATACCGCCGCAGAGAAATACATAATTGGACGTATTTCGTGTAATCTTGGGGTAACTTAGATGAAATATTATCAGACACGGATTCAGTATTTGGTGGTACATCACGACTCGTTTGCAGCCGTTAAAAATCAATATATTATAAATATTTTTGTCGAACATTTAAAAGCGTTCTCTTATGCGGAGGTGGAAAATCGAACAGCGCTAATATAAAGCAGACGTTTTTGACGCTAACGTAAAAAAATACGCTAACGATTCGAAAACATATCTTAAACACGTTTTTATAAAGGATTTTTGGCAAGTCTATATACAGACATATTCGATTAATATTTTACGACCAGCTGTTGATCCCCATTCATCACGCACATAATTTCGTACGTTATTTATGTATCATAAACTAATATATATTATTTACCATACAATGACTATACATTGTATTTGTGTAACAATATAAATTCGGTACAAACAGGCAATGATGTATTCATCGTATTTTTAGAATCTCACATTGAATCTAAACTCGTCGACGAGAACTATGAAGAGCAACAAATAGTGTGATTTAATAGAGAATAACCCGAAACGTAACCGGCCGATACGCTAGTCGAACGACCAATTCCGAAGTAGAATCATTAAGCGACAGAATTTAATATGCGCATTAAATGTAAGTATTCTCGTAATAACAATAATAATAATAAGCATCCAGTATTTGTAATAAAAATTGTACAAATTCGTTTTGAGAAAATTTAATATATAATAACGTTTCACGATTACTATTTACTAACCTAACCTAGTCCGGAGTATTACTATCGTCGAATCATATCGAATTATATCGAATTATATCGAAATGATATTAATTTAATATTAGAAAAGTGTTGGAAAACATTATGTTATCATCCAGACCATTCGTTCCAATTACATTTACGGCGGAGCAGTTCAAAAAATTAACGAAACACATTTGATTAGGTTATTGGTTTTAAATAACCTACGTAATATATTATTAATATACGTTGGTACTCAAGTAAAAACATTTGAAAATTCTATCGTTATTTCTTAGAAAGTTATTTAAAAATAATTGTAGCAGGATGACGTTAATAAGTACACTAACATGTCTGAATGATATAATATTTAAAATTACTTGTGTACACAGTGACTGTTTTTTTTATCATAGGCCGGGGAGCTATTCCCAAATAATAAAAATATTTTTTGTTATAATTTGTTTTGGAAAGTTTTTAACCTTCAAACGATAAACTATAATTCTAATTGAAAATTTTCAGAGTATATTTTGACGGATACTTTATTTTTAAAATCCGTCGAATATTTCCGATTAACCAGCTTGTAAGCCACAGTAGAGTGAAGATATACTGTAGTGGATATTGAAAATTTACTTCCTTGTAGGAAATCTTTTTTCAAAAATGTCCGGCAGTTAAATGTTCCTTTTCAGTGTAGTAGTTATATATTCTTCAATCGTCGTCTAATATCTATCAAATATAAACGTATAATTGTAATAAAAATATGGTCGTTCTTGTTTTCAATAAACTACGTCAAAAGGGACTCATAATTTTTAAATAATATACAGAAAAAACGTTCAATTTTACTATATAGCACAGAAAAAATATGTTTAAAAACGAAAAGTTTACATTTGTTTATAGTACGACAATTTAACTTTGAAAATGGCTTACAAATATTCCGTTAATTGTTTAATGACGAATAAAAAACGCCAAAATGTATAATTCGTTTAATATCTCGGCATATAAAGTATACGTGCATATAAATGTATTTGAATTTCTTTCGTTTTGTTTAAACAACACAATAAAAATAACGCTTCGTCACGTATTAATGGCATAGGTATTTCGAATAACTCTGAGCCATACAAAATACATCGATTTCATTGCGTCTACTGCGTGAAATATATTTTCCAATAACGCTTTGGTATTCGCCAATTACGTCGTCCATCATGAACAATGAATTAGGCAAAATATTTTCGCGGGGGGAGATTACTTTATCGTTTTCAAAAAACGTGAATACATTAACGCCGTCGACATCGTCGATAATTCGTTTTAATAATTTCTATTCCGATCGTTCTGGCGTCTTGAATAAATATAAACATTTTCAAACCGTAACCCGTTATCGTCAACGCCAACAAATATAATATAATATCAAATTCATTTTTCCGTGATCAAAACTGTCCAATGTTAGCGAACATACGGTATTTAAAATTTCCACCCCTGTGCCTTGACATTATAGTGCCAGGCGTATAGATATTATAAACTTATGTTTTTGCTCGGCGTAACGCGTTCCATTATGAATACAATGGCGTTGTAATTACTACACAATGTCCCACGCTTGAAAATATAACACGATTAAAGGTTGTGAACTTTCTTATAAACCATTTACCAGAAGGACTAAATTTAACCAAGTTATAGGTTTGCGACGATGAATCGTTAATAACAAGTCGATATATAATGTATAATATTGTTCTAGATGTTGTGGTTCTAAATTACAATGGTTGGCAGGCGGTGAACGTCGAATTTACGGTTTGGACGAATTAGCTAGAAAACACGATACTATTTACAAAAAAAGTTACTCATTGATAAAGGGGACGAGATTTTAGAAAATCAAGCTCGGGAAACATTTAAATCGGAATATTAGGGTCTTAAAGAAAAATCCACGCTTCTTGGTTGATAACTACAGCTACAAATTTGTTCGACAACAATACGTAATTTTATTAGGACGTCATCCATTTAATAAAGTTTTTTCCAATTATTTTCGATACTACGAAAACGAGAAAAATACATAAACGTTTTAATACAAACTTTTCACAAAATTCAAGTCGAAATCGACTCGAAATAAATATTTAGACAAATGTCGAAGTTTAAATACGAATAAACCGAAAAATTTTTTAAAAATATTACAAAATTTGTAATAATCGATCATTAAAAATCTTATTTTAAAATTTTATTTAATCGTCCAAAAAAGTTTAGTTAGTGGCTCTCAATAAGAGGTAAAATGTTTAATAATATTCTATAGTAATTTCGAACAAATTATTGTCCTAAATTTATTTTTCAAATAGATACGTTGTATTGCCACTTAAAAAAAAAACGAACTATAAAATATATTAAAATTAAGTTAACTTAATTTTCCCCGCCGATTTCTTAAAATTTTCTACTGTCCATTACAAAAATTTAAAACGAGATCAGACCTATAGCTGGTGTGATTAATATAAGGCTTTGTACGAAATATATGACTGTAATTACTTAATTTGAAACGACAAAAAAAAAATTAAGTGACAAAAAATACTTTTTCAGTATTTTCGTAATATCTTTTGTTCGCTTGGTACTTTCTCTGACCTTTCGAGAATAATATTCAAGTTCCGACATCACGGGAGTTCTCTCCTTTCCCGCCCCCTTTAATCATTCCTCACAGCATATTTGTCGGGCCCTTATGGCATGCCATACTGTAAATATGTTATTCGTTATTCGATTTAATCGGCCGACAAACTGCCGTGTATCAGTATGTTCGCGTCATCGTTTCGAAAACAAAATACGAACGCAATCACACGGGTATATTTTACGTACGCGAGCAGTCCGCGTTTTTTCCCTATTCATTTTTTTGTTTCGTTGATATCATTTCGATATCAAAATTAATCGTCATCGTTACACACGGGGTTGCAGTCACAAATCGACGATCGGACAACAACAACAACAACCACACGATACGGATTACATAAATAATGTACGGACATTTACACGCATCAATCGTTATAACGAACATATTAATAATAAACACGACGTAGTTTGCGTGGATTACATGAGTGACAACCACCAGCTCCTCTCGTCAAGGGTCGACAAATATACGAATAATTATAGCCCGTGCGTGTCATATTGTAACGTTATTATTATTATCGAATGGACGCGAATTATCGTAGTCGTTGTGCAGCGCAGCGGTTAATGGCGTATTATTTATGGTATTACGTAATTGTATCGTGCCCGTTTGTTTTGTGACGGCCGGGCGAAAAAACTCGAAATAATAAACTCGTCGCGTACAAAATACGCCGCCAATGCCGGTGGTTATAAAATTTTCGTTTCTTTGCACAGACTCAGACATGGCTGGCCAGGTGCGCGCGCTACTAACTCCAGCGCACGCCAAACGAAAATCACGCCACTAATAACGCAACTGCTACGCGAATACAATTCGAACTCGGATCCCTAACGTTCGGTACTTCCGGCCACGAATTTATGTACGCGTCAGTTTGGTGTTAGAAATATCGGGGATTTCCGATTCTAAACAGTAAAAATGATTAACCCGTAAAGTACGTCAGTAAATAACGAAAAATTGCCAAGGCGTAAAAACGTGTTTAGCCACTTGTCAATAGTATCCGAAAATCCGTATCAATGTAATTGATGAACAATAATTTACTTAGCTACGTTGTTGTCGTACGGTTTCGATCCGAGACGTTCGAATAAGTCGTAATCGTAGAAAATATGTGACGTGACAACTTCGGGTTATCGACTCCTTCCGTAACGTGTTTTGAGGGTTTCCATTTTAATTGTTCGAAAACTAATTTACATTTAAAAGCCAACTATGAAAAAACTATATAGAAATATTAAAAAGAATTATTTAATTATCCAGTATTTTTATTTCAATATGAACTTCGTTATTTTTTCCGAATCGACTCAAATGTGTCCATTTTCATTTTTCTTGCAAAAATCGAAATAAACCCGATTATATACGTCCCGAAAACGTTATTACAAGTCGGTATAATAAGGTCAGAAAAGAAATGACAAGTATACATTTTGATTTACAGTCATAATATCTTATAATATCTATATTAAATTGTATAGTACGTATAACATAATAGAACTAGTCCCGGTATATCGAGCATTATAATTCGGTTACTCTTTTAACGAAGAAAATGATATTTTAAAAGTGTTTGATACTTTTAATTATTTTTAAGATAAAATAATCTTTTTTAAAAGCCTTTAAAACAGATTTCGAAATAACTGACGTGTTTTCGTTCTTTTCTATGTTATTGTTACAATACCTAACCCGTGCCAAATCGAATTTGTCGAATTTATGCACTTCCAAAATGCTTTTAACCAATTTCAATATTTTGGTCTCCAAAAATGTCATATTCAATATTTTCCGTCAAAATCCTTCAAATTATTTTCAAAATAGAAAAGTCTTATTACTTATTCTATATTTAAGTTTATACAATAATCTCTTAATGCCTATAATATATTGCGTAGCCATATAGGATTGCACAAAATAAGAAAAAAAATACGCGATTATGTAACAGGGCACACCTTATAATTTTAAATCTAAAAAGTTTTTAAAAAGTAGCCCGGGAAATTAGGTATTAACATATAAAATGTAAATATATTCTTCGTATATATATAAACAGAAATAACAAATTGTTTAGTTTACAGTAAGAATTCAGCCGGTACGACGTAAAATTTCATTAATTTCTCATAGCGTTATAATACTCTCGGGAACATTGAAAAGTTTCACAAAATAAACAGAAAGAGTGACAGTTTTTTCTCTTCTCAAACTTAATTACATATTGTTATATGCATCTGTAGTGTTTTTTTTCTGGAAAAACGCTTCTTGAATTTGGAATGAAATTGACGTTCTTTATCTCTGCATTGTGTAACAAATAATATATATATTCAATGGCCTGGAAACATTTATTTTGAGAGATACTTTGTTGCCGTAAATACGAAAGTGACCCGATATACATTGTGATTAGTTTATGTTTATTCAGTGAACTTTTTTTTATTGTATATTGCTCTTTTTTTTGAATATTGAACATTGCATTTTGAATCTCATCATAAAATAATTCCGTACTTGTTTTTTTCCTTTACATCAACTATTTAATAACTATATAGAATTCGTAACGTACTCCTAGAATAATTGTAGTAGAATATCATAGTATTATTATAATTTGTGAGTATCAAATGAAAACACCGATTATAACAGAAAACGAATAAAAACTATGACATATCTTATTTGATAATACAGGTTTCGGTTATCTTTCATTTTTCAAAAATAATAAATAATTCAATTTTTTTAGCGGAATGATAACGTTCGTGGAAAATACGTTTTAAAAATTTCGAAATGTTTGTTTCTAATAGATTCCATTAATTTATCGAACCGACTTTTAATATAAACGTATTTGTACCCTCGAATGGATAAGCATTTTATAAACTAAAATTACGATAATTAATTTTAAACAACCGAGTCGGGTATACCTAAATCGTGTAACCGTACACGATTAATGTAGATCCCGACGCTTTGAATTTGATTAGTCACCACTATAGAGCTCCTAATTTGTACGTCTTATTTGGAATTCAACCCACACATACATATTACACTTGTGATTATACGCGCCAAAGATAAGTCGACAACATTTCAAATCCATCGATATTCATTAAAATCCGACTCGTTGTCAGATCAGATCAAACGATTACATTCGATATTTGTACACACACGGGGTTGAACATACCTCGTCCGCGATAACATGATATATTATTATATAGGTACGACACGTGAGTAATGTGGAATAAAATGTATTCGATCTTAGTGTTTCTCGGTTTATTATCTTGAGAAAAATGTTGGTCTGTACTTGGGAAAATAGACGCGTAACTTTGGCACGACAATAAATTAAGTAGTATGTGTACGTAAATAGTAGAAGTGAAAACTATTTAGTACGGGATAATCTATACGGAATACCAAAATAAGTCGGTATTTACGACGTATTTATGCGTACGAAATCATAAAAAGGTTTGGCGTTATTTAACAAACTCGCGGTGCGTCAGCGAATAAAAGTAAATCGTTGGCTTTAATTTTAAACGCGCTTCAATTTACCAGGCAATGGATAACGGCAAAGGAAGCGGCTTCCTATAAATGGATAAACTAGAGAAACGTCACAGTTTATTCGAGTTTGGGTTAACTGACAGGATATAAAAATAAATTGGCAAATATTGATCGGTCCGTGTTTCAAGAATAAATAAAGCGTAAAACGTATGAACAAGCTTTATTAAATATTGTGAAAATTACAGTTGCAAAAAACGAAAATCAAATATACGTTTATATATATATTATTACTTTTAAAAATGTATTGTTTATTTTGTTATAATAATCGGAACTATAATATCGTACGTTAAACAATATTAATTTAAGCGTTTTAAGAACTACGCTTAATATTATTTGATTAAGAAAGTGTATTATAAAATACTACCTAATTACGCCAATGTAAATATAATTTTCGTATTTGAAAAGATATATTAATTTAACAGGAACTTTCGAAATTCTGTGTACGAGTATAAATATGTTACAAATACCCATATATAATAGCTCGTTAATATAAATCTGACTGTTTAGCAATAAGTATAAAATATATAAAACTAATAAAATGTACACAAACACAGAAGATTACACCGGAAATCGTGAACATATTCATAATGATTTATTATTACTAATATTCTCGAGATATATTGGTTTATGTTGACGTGCACACATAAAGTATAATAAATATTTATTAACATTTAAAATGGCGAAATTGTCTCTAAAATATTGATAACTACGAACCGTCATAAAATTATATCTAACACTTCTAAATATATACTATCTGTGTATACCAGAAACTTTTTGAATTTTTTTTAAGCGTTATTCGAACAGTAATAAGTATTCCAATAAGTGTGATAATGTGTGCAAAATTGTGAATTGTTTAAACATTTTTAGTTCCATAAAAGTACAAAAATGTGCTCCATCGTGTAAACAAAAGACATGATAAATATGCTAAACTGTTAAATAAATTGACTTTTAAATTCTGATATTATCTATAGAAAAACATAAAATGAAATAGTAATTATATCAAAATATTTATACCCAAATAATGGTTTATTACCTGAGTTACGATGCGATTATCAGACAATATTTTTAGAAATTATATAAAAGCATTCTCGTGTTTGAAATTGATTCTTATTCTTTATATGCATATGAAATATATATTACTGTCAATTATACCTATCAATATATTAGTATACGATATTATTTAAATTTCAATCGTAAGATAAATGATTTAACGAATAAAATCACGACCACGTAAAATTGTGTAATTTTTTTATCGTACCTACGAATTATAAATATATAACTAGATCTAAATTTAGACACTTTTGTTTTTTTTTATGTTTACGTACAATGTGTTGGCGGAACTATAATCATTAATAACGTGAAGTTTTTATATGTAATAAATTGAAGTACGATAATAGACGAATAAATTTAATTTAAATTATTAATTATATTTACTTAGTTCATAATATGTTGCGTATGAATATTTTACACACACACATATATATAGGTAAGTGTAAAATATATTGTGGCCTTATCATGAATTCATTCAATCACATTCATTACAATATGTAATAAGTTAAACGTAATTTGTAATTTAGTCTATAATTTCAAACTTTTATTTTTTTCCTTAAATATTAATGTCATATCAAATTTTAAACAAAACGACGACCGATCTATTTAAACTACAAGTTTTATTTAAGACAGAGATTTTTCAATAATTATTAAGAAAACACGTACAAAAGCAAAGCTATGTATTTTGAAACTACAGTATAAGCAATTTAAAATTGTACGGTGCTTTTGTTGAGTGTAAAGAAGTTTCTAGGATTATTTGTTACTTTGTTTGTAACGTACATGAACGAGGCTGTTCGAACGAATAAAAATATATTTGAGTTACTAAGACTCAGATGAGGTTGAACAATTGAGCTTTGAATTGTATCTAAATAAAAACGATTTACCATTTGTCAAAAAGAAAATTTTGATTTAAGTACCATGTTTAAACGTTTTATGTTTTAAAAGTATACAAAAACACGAGGACTCTGAATTATAAAATACGATTAAAACGTAATTTGATATTTATTTCGAGTTCATTTTTAAGTCATTAATGTACCTTTTATTTGTGCCATTTTTGAATGTTTTATACGTCAAAATCCTAGTGCTAGTTATTATAATATTAACTATTATTATATTATTATATTAGCTTATTAAATTTGTTCAAATTTTAAAACATGTTCCACGAAACTTATCCGACAACATCGTTAATCACAATTATTGACAAAATAAAAAATTACGTAATCTTCCTGAATATAGTAATCTCGAAATTACGCTCTTAAAGTATTTTCTACTGCCCATCTAACAACACATTGTACACCAATCCTGATAATGACGATATTCCTTTTAAGAAATAAAAATTTTAGATTGGATACAATAAAAATATAATAAAATCTAACTAATAATTATTGATTGTTTTTTGCAAAATTAAAGATATTTATTTTGTTTTTTACTTTACTACTCCCCTCGTTCAGAAATTGTGACTACGCCGCTGAAAAATAAAGTATGTTTTTTAGTTAAAAGTAATTTCACGTTTGATTCTTGCATAAGATTTGACACCATTTTCAAATTGAGCACTTGTGTTTCTTAAATTTATGTGATAAACATACGGTATATATATTTATTATGTTAATTTGTTACGGATAATTTTACTCGTGGACCGTAGGCGAACGTAATTTTTTAGTATTGTAAAAAAATTTTAAAAATATTAATATACCTTTTTTGTTACTAATAATTATTTGGGTCGCCCGAAATGGTGATTTCCGAAAGCGATTGACGTAATTTGTATGAAGACATTTATTTTACATTGTTTGATAGTAGCGTTTAATATCTAGAGATATATCTTTTAAATATCGTCCAGCCTTTGGGCGGGAATATAATAAATTCGTTTCGATATCGCTATCAGCCATAACACGTCTTATAGCACCACTAAAAGTAAAAGTAATCATCGGTTCCTTGGACATATTTTTAAAAGGCCCAAAGCCAATGTACTACGACACACGCGCATCGGTTGTACGCATATTTTTCATTAAACTCGTTTTATTCTTTCGGCTATCTCCATTACAGATAGCGATATAGTGTAAAATAATAAAGTATCGAAGATATTATCTCCGTTGATTTCGTTCGAGTATTATATAATTATAATTGCCGGTGTCTGTAATTCCAATAAAATATGCCCGGCTGGGTGGTAATTACAACAAGAAATGTTTGTTTTGCGTCCCCGACCCCAGGGCGGTCCACACCACCACACGTTATTATCATGTCTATGTATAAATATATCCTTATATATATATATACACACACATACATACACACACGTCCCATATACGTACGCATAAATCATAAAATGTATAAACGGAAAATATAAAACGCCGCAGCCATCGTTTTGCTTTAAAACGTCTTCGATAGAGATGTTCCATCGGTGGCAATAGCGGCGGTCTGTAATTTTCGACCCGAAAAACGGCACTAAACAGAGGGACGCATAAAAAACGCGCAAGCCCGCACCAACGAACGATTTTGAGTCGATCTTTTTCGACGAAACAACCGTGCGTCATACCAATTTAGTAGAACTGTATAAATCCGGTTATCAAATGTTTAACAACGTAGTTTTATAACTATGTACTTGTTATATTATTTCCGTACAAATTGCAATTAAAGATTAGTTAAACTTAAAAAATGACGTGATTCGTGGACCAGATTACCAATAAATATTATCACTTGTCACGCGCGTCAAAAACTGTCTTCCGGACCAATCTGAAGGAGCAATATAAAATTTCTGGGAAATAAAAATATAGACGTCGAAGAAATTAATTTTTTTTTGGGAATATTTCGTTGTTTTTTGAAGTTTTTATATTTCTTTTTTATGATCATATTGGAAAAAGCGTAGTCTCTACTAACACAAAATAATTTCACAAAACTAGGTAAATATTTTATTTAAAATAGAACAAAAACGATTAATTTGTTTTTACGATATATTCATAATGACTTAATAATTTTCTTTCGAGTTTTAATTTAATTTAATTATTTTTGTGACACTATATTCATTTAAATCAATTTTAAGTAGAACTGCTATTGTAATAATTAATAATGTAATAATAATAATAATAATAATAATAATAACAATAATGATAATCATTTGAATAACGAAAATACATCGAACGAATTAATTTGTTTTTACCATTATTTTCTACCAATTAAATATCGTGGGAGATTATTATTAACATAATTCGAAAGGTAGTTATTTCATCAACTTGTACATGAAATATAATAATCCAATATAGTCCACGCAGATTATTTTACGTTGAAATAAACAATTAAAATGATTCACAAATTATTGGCGAACTACTCCAGAAATATAACTCTATATGATTCATATAGAGGTCGTGAGACTGGTAACTTTAAAGATTTAACTAGCGGACACTGAACGCGATAAGTGTAAACGTCGAAGAATATTATTTAATTTATCGAACGTGCGTTGGTTTTTAACCAGTCAGTCGGATTTCAAGCAAAACCCTTTATTACATGCTAGAGCGTGACTCATTTCACGTCAAATATCTACGCATAATATACACTAAATTTTATATCAGCGACGTTTTGTTTAGTCAAAAGTTCGCCCGAAAAAAACTATTAAAATTCCTATTAAAATAATTTTATAATTAATAAAATGGACACGCGGTTTTTTTAACAAAAATTTAAAACGACATTTAGATGTAACGTTTTATTATAAAGATATCTATTACTACGACCGTCCAATTAATTCGACGACCGTTATTATTATTATGATTATTCAATTATTATACCTTACCACTGCGCCATTAATTTCGCTATCTTGAAAACGACAATTAATCGGTCCAGTTAATACTTGTCGTCCATTTCTTAGTAGAATAAAAATTGAGAGAATTTTTTTGACGCTTATCTATAGCGTATATCTTATTTATATACGCATGTTATTATAAAAATATGTTTTATCGAAGCTGTACATGTTTGTCGGAAGATCGGTTCAACAATGATCCAATATTACTATTTAGGATTTACGATCATTTTTTAACAAAATGAGATTATTAATTATTCTTTACCAGTATGTTTATACATTCAAATTTATTTCGAAGGTCTAAAACTCGTCGAGTGGACCAAGATGTTCAAAGCGCATTACATTGTAGATACTTAAGGCGATTATTAAAATTAACCACCATAAAAATCAAATTATAACTGTACAATCTACGCGCGCGTACCGCTTAAGAATATAAAGATTTAAATTTGGGAAACCAGATGATCTACTCACGACTCATCGCTGACGGCCGTGAAAAAACACGCTAATACAGTGTATAATAAATCAATATTTGGATCGACTTGGAGGACCACACAATGTAATTTTGGTTGTCTGGCCGTATTTAAATCGGTATAATTCTCGCGGAACGTGACTGATGTATGTAACGCTTATAGTGTGTGAATGTTGTCGACGAAGTATAAAAAAAAAATTTTTTGGGATAAAAATACAATCGGATAAAAACGTTTCTCGGTGATTCGCCATTTTATATTTATATTGGAATCGACCGATTATCGAACATTTATTCGATATTCGTTGGCGTTCCGCCGGGACCCGGACACGTAACGGATGGATGATCGATTGCGCGAACGAATTACGTTAAAGTGATCATTTCGCCAACACCGTATACGTCATCTGCGCGTTTTCCAAAAACACGACATTATTGTATTACGTTCCCGACTGGCTGAAATCACGTCACTAAAATGTAATACGATAAAGCCGTGTGTTACGATGTACTCGCGGACTTGTCGATGACAATATTATTCCGCGCTATAAAACGATTTCGTCGTACGGGTGTATACACGATTCGTCGCCACCGTTTCCATACAAACGATTATTCGTGTTTAGGAATTCGCGTACGCAATTTATACTGATGAACGGATATAAATATATATTAACTTCAGCCACGTTGTTGTTGTATGACGGACTACTAAAACGTTCGGGATTATATCGGGGAATAAAATGATAAATCTGACGAGCGATTCCGTCGAATAAGCGAAAAGTTAATAATTGTAATAAATTCGTTAAATGATTTCGTTCTCAATGTCATTATTTAATTTCGATCGTTAGTCATTGCTGTTATTATTCGTATAGACCGCCGGAACTCTATTGTTTTCGTCTATGGTTGAAACAAAAGACAAATTATGGATCTTACTAACAGGATGGCCTAAACCACGAAATTTCGCTTAATACGAAAGTCGATATTAATTTAATTAATTGATATTAATTCGTTTTATAAAATCGCTTTCGTGGCACCGGTCGGACGTGTGAAAACAGTATCCATAAAAGCCGACGGAAACTATGATAATAATTACGCGAATGTTTTATCGACGCTTAATTCTATTTCCATTTAAGTTTAACACAAAAAATATCAACGCCGTCGTATTATTGCTCAGAGCTCACGAAAAAGTTTACGAGACATTTCGACGAATATAAAAACGTCAAAATAAACGAAATCTAATTTGTGATTGTAAAAAACGTCGTATCTCGTGATTTAAGTGAGCGATAATTTTTATAACACAAAACTATGCGTAATTTATTAGACATATAAAATTGTCTTAAACTGACACAATTATGAATTATAGGATAAAAGGCCTCGATTTTGTCGTATTGAAATCGAGGAAAAAAAAAATTATCAAACGTTTCGATGCAAATTAAAGCGTACATAAATATAATTTATGCAAATTACTTAGAATTTCTATTTAAAAAAAAACATTCAAATTATTGTAGCCATTAATAAATATAAATGAACAAAGAGAACGTTGGACCACGGTCTATATAACCATTATTCGTGACTTTCGAATTTGTAATAGAAATGCGCGTATATATTAACACGCAAACTACTTAGGCTGTTAACATTTATCTTATTAATGCGAGCGTTTATTAAATATTATTTAGATGTTTGAATTCAATAATGTTCTTTGAGCATGACGCAAAATGACGCGTTAAATTTCATAAATGTTTTTTAGTTTCATACCAAGTTCAATGATCTGTCTACTAGAGAATTGCTTTCGTTTATTTCAATTATTTTGCCATTCCTAATTAATTGTCCGTTATCAATAAATATAATAAAACATTATAAATATATATAATTTTAGATCGTCCCCAATATTTATTTATTTATTCGATCAATAAAAAAATTAGCCACAAACGTTACAAAATCAATAAATATGTATAGTGATAAATCTCTTTAAATAGCCTATGGCTTTGCGAGACGGGAAAAAAATTAAACGAAAATAATTTAATTCAACATAAAATTGAAAGATAGGTACACAAATTATAAATATTAAATACGACATATTATTATTGCGCAATTATAGTACTTAAAACGAAAGCTATAATTAAATTTTTTATATATTTTTAAACGATTACAATTACTTATATTTAAATAGTGTTTAGTACAAAACTTTATAAACGTAAAACTATACCTAATTTATTCATAAATAATACAAGATAATTATGGCATTAACAATGCTAATGGTGAACGAATTCCTCAAATATGAACATTTAATGGATTAATGAAAAAATAAAAACAATTAACGGAATATTAATATAGCCGAGAGATTTTTCACGAAAACCTGTAGTAAATTCCATGATTTTTACTCAAACTACTTTTCTATTTTAAAATGTTATGATAACAAAGAGTATTGGGCTGTTAACTAATATTTACTTTTTTATCTCTTTCATTCTATAAAACTAGAATTATTTGTTAATATACTTTGGCATTCAAAATATATGACATCGGTTAAAAATATTTTGTAAGTTAATGTTTTGTATTGTTATTAATTATACATTTTTTAAATATTCCGAAATTTAATTTATAAAAAATATATTTTTATAATTTGTTTTAAAGGTTGAAAATTTTGAAATTGATAAAAAAAATACGTTTATAGTTTATTAAAAAAAATTAATAAAGGGTATAATAATTATAAGTTTGAAAACAAATGTTAAAATTAACTCCTCTCTCACAAAGATAATAATCGTATTATATCCATAATTTGAAATAATCTTATGAAAAAACGTTTAGTGATGAATATTTGCAAAAAGTGTATAGGCTTTAAGCATATTCTTAGTCTTATATTCGAATTTTTAAATCTGGCGACGATATTGTTAACGCTTAAGTATAAAAAGTTTGTTTTATATTAATGTATGGTAAATTAATGATAAAATATAATATAGGTACCTGATCATCATTTTGGTATAATCTTAACAGACAAATAATTAGAATAATTAAATTTTTCAATAGTCTGGAAAAATACGATATCTTTTTCTGTTCCAGTATTCCAAATATTTTTTTACATTTATATTCATAACAAATAAATGAAACGGAAAAACATTTTAAAGTGTTAAAACATTAATCATAAAAAACACGTTCAAAAATGTTATTAAACGGTGTATTTACGTAAAAACAGCGTTACAAGATAGATAAATTTTGAATCAGATTGAACGATTTTTCTTTTCATTTAAATATTATTTTAATACATTTAGAAAATATTTAATAATAATAAGAATAGTTGGAATTAAAATACATTTTATGAAATTATGTCTTTGTAACTATATAATCATCATGTTTAATATATGTATATGTTTGTGTTCTATTTTGAACTCGAAAAAATACGAGAATTGTTGATGTCTAAGACGAATATGTCGATAATCTTACCGGATTTTTTCCTAACTCACAGTTTGTTTCAATTACGTTTTACGAAATTACGGGGAAAAAATGTAAAATGTGTCAAATAAAGTTGGTATCAATTATAAATACAATTTGTTACAGAAACGTAACGCACGTCATGCGTATTTGTTTAGTAGACAAAATGGTGTTTACAAATACAAAAGTAATTTCAAAAACAATTAATATACTCGTACCTTTTTAATAAATTTGAAATTATAAATTGAAATAAAATTATCGCCATTCGTTTCATTAAATATAAAAACTACATAGTTCATATTGTATTTAATTTAAAGATGTTTAAAAAAAATATATTATTTTGTACAAAAAATGTAGGAAGGATAAAAATTAATAAAGTCATGGGATTGAATCTTAATTACTACACACACACACACACACACACACACACACATAATAATTGTATTTTTAAGGTTTTCGATAATTTCACTTTTGTGATTTCCTCGACTCATCGTCTAAATTAATAATTATTAATCTGTCCATATTTCCGATTAAGATACCGAAAATAATTAATAAAAAATACGTACACGCACGTAAAACAGCGTATATATAACACAAACTAAAGATACGTCGCAAACCTTAACCCTTATTAAATTATATATTACACTTTTTATACCCTAAGCAACTGCAACGATAACAATAACAACATAGCAACAACAATAACAATTAGTACGTCAATAATAATTATATCGTAGAGTCCATTAAATTTCGAAGTTGACGACTGATGCTTATCGTATGTGTCTGTGTGTGTGTGTGTATATATAATATTATATTACCACCGACCACGTGGTAGATGATTTGGGGGGTACGCGCGACTCAAATACGATTAATTAAACGGTCGACGGTGGTCTTCTCGGACGTATTATGTCGGTCAAGTATATAAATAAATAACTGTTTATATATATATACATATATCCAGAACACGAGGATATTGTAAATGGGCCAATTTTACAGTGCACACGAAAACCCGCAGGTGAAAATATCGTTTTCGACTTACATATTATATGTATACAGCGAAAAAAATTATACCAAGCGTACATTTCAAATCAGACGAGAGGGTTAACGAAATACGTTACCAAATAACCAAACCCGGTCGTATAAATTAAAACGTAGTCCGACCACTCTAGACGTATACTTAGGCCAATGAGGCGGACTATATATTTATTATTACTATTATTATTATCGTACGTTATAGTGCGTTGCGCTACTCTTTAAAAAAAAATTATACACACCAATCCTATAATAACGATATTTAGCTGCGCAAAATCATTCCCCAATATTCCCAAATATCATCGCAAAACGACTTATGCCACACTCGGTATTAAATATGAATTTCGTATTCTTATAGATTATGTTTAGCTATGTGTATTGAATCCAATAATCCTGATGTGTATATATATACATCACAACGATATATGTATTAGATACCCTTTTTTTAAAATAGCTAAATCACAGAATAGTGCGTAGAATATTTTCATGTTATCGTCACCCAACAGATATTAAATACCTATTGGTTAAATTTGACGTTTAAAAAAAAATGTTATTTGAATATGTGATGCCTAGATTTAAAGTAAAATTCGACGTGTTATTTTGAAATAACTAAAAGGAATGTAAAAGTAATTTATAGTTTTGAAAAGTCATGAAACGCCCGTGAAAAACTTTTTACTGAAAATGGAACGATAATTATTTAGATAAATAACAATTATTTTTTGTGTATCTAATAGTATTTGATTATGTATATAATACAGGCCATGATAAAAACGCAACAATCGTTGGTAATGAATTATTGTAAATCACGTCGATAATTTTGAATAAAAACTTTACAGAAAAGTTATTCAGTGGAAAATACAAAGAGATTTTAAAATAAAACATTTTTAAGTAATTTATTTTAGTAAGGTACGCGATAAGTATACTAACGTAATTTTAAAAACCAATAAAATACGCAAAATCCAAAATATCGTGTGTTATTGTACTTGTTAAAAAATAAAATTGAAAAATTAATTTATTCAGTCTTATAAACAAAATTGATTAATATTTTAATAACACAAAAAACCAACATTTAATTTCACCTCCCAAAAAGAAGTTTTCTATAGTAATTTAAAACAAACGAGACTATTCCACAATACAGCAACTATATATTCGTACTCTTGTGATTTTTTCCAGTTCTTTTTTATTTTTGTTTTATTTTCCACATTCGAGTATTTTCATTTGAATATAAAGATAATTTGTTTTTGTAGGATAAATCTATTTTATTTATGTATTTTGTCAAGACACATTTTCTCCGTATACGCCATAATCCAATTTAAAATTTTCCATAACAAGTTTCATTAAATGTATATTTTATTCTTATATACTTATATACTTAAATGTATATATATACATTTATTTTGTTATATACTGAAAGTGTATTGCTATAAATTATATATCAATACATTTATCAGTCGCTTTTCGTATACCTTGTACACAAGAGCACGTGCACGTACCTTAAATGTCAACAAAAAAGTGATATTAAATTTTAAATATTTGAAGTTAAACGTTAATTTAAAAATTGTACGCTATTGTATCGTACTTTAGTTATTTTATTAAAGCAATATCTCATGTTACTACGCTTGTACACTTAACTTGTATGCACGGCGACTACACGATTAATACAGATACAAAAAGCGTTGGGAAAAACAAGTATCTGTACTCACTGTACTCAGTGACTCCTTGTTTTGTGATCAAAAAAATTGTTAAATATGTCTACGCGCACGTATTAGAGTATTTCTGAATGCGTACCACCAATAATTCGACCCGCAACCCGCCTACTAGTATTTACATAATTACTCGATAAAAACATCTAAACGTTTTCATTTCAATTATTCGTGCAACATATATGTTGATACATAAACTACAGATTACTTCGTCAGTCGTTATGCGTTCGATATACTATTTAGAATCGAATTCGTATTTTATTCCTAATTTGTATAAAGTTGTATTTTTTTATTAGATAATGTTTCGTGTGGAATGTGTATATATTGTTATGGAATAAATATAACGCGAAAAATTATATCTGACGACATTTAAATAAAATATTTTTAAACAACATTACGACGTAATGAACAAATTCACACAAAGTTGTCGAAACGATATATTATATAAATAAAATTACGAATATAAATACTAGGATTTTTTCGCCATAACTGCATTACCATTTTTCTTCACGGTTCGATTTACTTTACCCCAAATTTATACGTTTTTTCTATGGAAATAATTGTCATTTTATAACACAAGTAAATTATTTTTTAATAAACGACGTAAATTACGTAAGGTTGATTTTTATAATAGTAATAAATATTAAACCAGAGTAACGGTGCCACGGGTGTTGTGGACGTCGGTTGAAATGGATCACTTGATCCGAAGGTCTGTTAGATTTGTATTATTAATCTAAATTTGAAGGCATTGATCAATCAATGTATTCGAAAAACGATCCTGAACGGAACTTTCTTTGTCATTATTGCTTGTAGTTTTTCGAAATTCAAACTTACTACTTTAAATTTAATATGTTAAACATACGCCGCTAGAATGGAAAATACGTGTCAAAAAATAGATCAACTAAATACAATTTTCCACTGAAAATCGACGTACACGTTCGTTCAACATAACGAGGTGTTCACCGATAAAATAATAATAATAAAGTACGTCTTCGTGAAACGAATATATTTTTTAGTTTCGCTCGGAATTCCAAATATGAAAATATTTACTTATACATATTGTGTGTTTAAAAAAAAACATAATTTTTGGTCGGTTAACTCGATGAATAAAATCGTTAATTTAAAAAAAGTAAAGACGGTTAATTTTTATTGATTTAATAGTAGCGATAAATAATATATAATTACCCGTTTTTTAGTAAACACGTTTGGGACAGTAAAATATTTTAACCGAATCTATATTTAAACTGGATGCAAATAGTACTATCAACTTTGTCAATAAGCGAACTTTTCCATGTTGGTTCTTTTAAAATAATATCAAAAACTACATAATATAGTCATAATTCAAGAAAGTCGTATAACGAGTGTTGTTTGCTTTGTTGCTAAATTCAATCATTTACCGTTTATGATGACTTATCGTCGTTTTAAAACGTAAATCAGTACGTAATATAAGTTCGCGGGACGGTACAGTCCAACAAAGCAAAATGATTTTTCGATTTCAAAAAAGTAATTATTTTGTAAATCAGTAAGTATTTATTTTGACACAGAATGAAATTACTGGCCGGTAAAGAACGAAAAGCCATATACTTATAGTATATATACTATATTATATTATCATTTTATAATGAATACACAATAATTCTTTATAACTGTAGTGTAAATAAATATCGTGAAAACATAAAACGTTTGAAATGGACAACGAAGATTTCTAGCAAATGAGAACTGAATACGTTTGTCTCATCGTAAATTATATTTATACTTTGTTGATAGACGATGCAAAATATACTCCATGCTTACAGTTGCGTTATCAAAGGTAAAAAACATAAACCAACTTTGATAACATACAATAGGTTATAATATATGATATAGTATACTATTTCGATTCAATACATATATATATATATGTGCATTTAAAATATTATATATAAAATAAGAGCAGATATTTACTCGATGTCGCCCGGGTTAGAATTCTGGAGTATCTTTATATCAATAAAGGTTAAATAATATGAAGCTTTGTTGGTTAAAGTTTTATCGTTTATTTATTTATCCGACAAACATTTTATCTTAGATGGAATACAAATAGCTAGAACGTATAAAAATCGTATATACGTAATATCGTATTATCGGGTGACCGAGCTTTGCTCGGAATATTTTTTTTTTGGTAAATCGTGTTTGTAGAAATTATATTTAGATACTAATTACATACTGATGAAATATGAATAATATTTTTCGATCTTACTGACATAATAATAAAATAATATGTTATATATTATTAATAATAACATTGCTATATCGGTAAAGCAGTAATTAAAAAAGAAAAATATTATTACTACTCGCCCACAAATGTCAGTTTACGTATTTTTTTACCGAATTCTTTAGTATTTTTTTGATCATTTTTTTCGTGTTTTTTTAGAAAATATGTTATTCTAATAATTTTTCTCACAAAAGAAGGAATATGAAAAAAGAAGGCAAAAAAAGTCGGGCTGGACTCATCTGGATTCGAATCGTGTTATTCCTGGCTTAAGGACCACCTGATTTACCACCTGAGCTGCTCCCGCCGTGTGGATGGTGGCAAAATTTACCTTCGTATTCTAATAATATTGTAGCAGTTTTTCATTGCCTGAAGACATGAATAAAACGACGTTTTCTAAAAATGAAACCTAACTAGATCGATTTATCGCCCTTGAAACCCCTGCATATTAAATTTCATGAAAATCGTTGTAGCCATTTCCGAGATTACGATTATATATATATATACAAGAATTGCTCGTTTAAAGATAATAGATTTACATGTAGGTTTATAATATTTTTCGGTAAATTAGGTTTGTAGTTACTTGGTAGAGGAGTTAGATATTCGAGTAGTTTGAAAAGCCACACCTATTATTACAGAAATGCCGTGAATGAAAAAGGGGTTACGTACGACCTTTTCGTTCCTGAGCCTTGTTGATGGACATAGAAAAGTAAACATTTATGGACAATTTTACACGTTTGAATTCAGAAGGATATTCGTTTAAAAAATCATAGGTGAATGTACAAAACAACTTGATCTTGGACAGAACCGGTGGGAAATTCTGTTTCGTTAACCCTCTGGTGTGTGGTACACACTCTTAATCTTACGCCGTTACGTAATTTTGATGCCTTTAAATTCGTCGTCAGAATTATAAGGGTGCCAATTATGGTTGTCGAAATAGGTGAAACTATTAAAGTTTTGCCCGTTCCACCGGACGCGCGTCTAGAAAATACAAACCATCGCTTTATCTCATAATTGCGCGCGTCACCTGGAACCAATTTCAGAAGATTCGTTTTAACGAATGTACCCAATTCGTCGGCATCATAATGCGATCCTCGTTGCCAAACACGAGCGGAAAGGTCATTTGCGGATCGATTCGGTACAGTCGTTTTCGTTTGCGCCAGCGTTTTGTTAACGATTGTCAAACATACGTCCACCTCAATCGGCATCAATGCCTGGTTCGATGTCAATTGAGTGTTCGGATTTTGATTCGTTGGTACTGCCCAAAACACTCAACGTACCTCACAACATTCCTACGTACTAAATTTGACGGAAATCGATCGAGCCGTATAACCAACGCGTTCATATTTATACGTATAAA